>PVJX010004977.1:0-89223 GCA_004027295.1 Dolichotis patagonum
GAGTTTCGGGTCCCAAAGAGACAGCCTGAGATGCTGCTTTCTGGGAGACTTCCTGGGGGTGAAGGGCCTCACTGTCATCTTAAAAAAATAGTTGCCAAAGTCACAAAATCAAAGCATAAATAGTGGCTAGACACTCAAACATTGACAGTGCAAATCCTTCTGTTCAATGTTCCAACAGAAATTCAGTAATATGATCAACTAACTTACACACTATACATACCTTTATACTCTTTAGAGCACTTCCCTTCCCTTTCACTCTCACAGTATCTATCATACTCTTTGGATACCAGTATTCAGTCAGTTTTTATTATTTTTTACACAAGAGAGACAATGTGATATTTGCTCATGTGAGTCTTGTTTATTTCATTAATGAGGATATTTTCAAGTTGGCTCCATTTACCTATAATGGCTGCAAGATAAAAATACCACATTTTTTTCATCCACTCTGCAGTTGATGGGCATTTTCGTTGTTTCCAAGATTTAGCTATCACAAATTATGCTGCTATGAACATAGGTGCACATATATCTCTGTGACCTGACGTTTTCAATTTTTCTGGGAAAATACTCAGGAGAGGAATAGCTGGATTGCATGGAATTTCCAATCCTAGTTTTTTTGAGGAATCTCTATACTGATTTCCACAGTGGTTGCACCAGTCTTCACTCCCACCCACAGTGGAGCAGTGTTCCTTTATCCCTGCAACCTCGCCAACATTTGTTATCAGTTGTTTTCTTTATGGCAGCCATTCTTTCTGGGGTGAGATGAAATCTCAATGCTGTTTTAATTTGCATTTCTTGAATGACCAGTGATGGTGAACATTTCTTCATGTATTTATTTGCCATTTGTATTTCTTCATCTGAGAAGTGTGTGTTCATCTCAGATGTCTATTTTTGGACTGGATCTTTGCATTTGATGGCCCTAATGTTTTTCAATTCTTTATATGTTCTAGATAGAAGTCCTTTGTCTAAGAGACAGCTGCTAAAATTCTTTCCTATTCTGTGGATTTTTTTTTTCACTCTGTTGATGATTTCTTTTGAATTGTAAAAAATTTTTAATAAGATGAGATCCCAGTTGTTGATTCTTTGAAGTACTTCTTGTGTGGTTTGCATTTTGTTCATGAACTCTTTGCCTACTCCTGTCTTCAAGATTTCTCCCTACTTTGTCTTCCAGTAGAAACACTAAAGTGTTTCTATTTTAATATTTAGACCTTTGATCAATTTTGACTTTAGTTAAGTACATAGTGATAGTCATGGGTCTAGTTTTAGTCTTCCAAATGTGGAAAGCCAATTTTTCCAGCATCATTTATTAAAGAGGCTATCTTTCTTCCAGTGAACATGTTTAGCCTTTTTGTCAAAAACAAATGAGTGTCTTTATAGTTGTGTCTGCATCTTCTAATCCATTGTATTGATCCTCAGGTCTGTTTTTTTTTTCCAGTACCATACTAATTTTATCACTGTAGCTTTGTAGTATAATTTCAATTCAGTAATTGAAATGACTCCTGCCTTGCTTTCATTGTGCCCAGGATTTCCTTTGCTATTCTAGGTCTCTTCTGTTTCCAAATGAGTTTTAGGAATGTTTTCTCTAAGGTAAGATATGTTACAGGTATTTCTCTGTAAGGTATGTTACAGGTGTTTTGATCAGGATTGCACTAAATCTGTATAACAGTTTTGGGAGTATGGCCACTTTCACAATGTTGATTCTTCCTAACCAAGAACAAGATATATATTTCTGACATCCTCTTCAATGTCCTTTTTCAGAGTTCTATAGTTTTCAGTGTGTAGGTCTTTTACATCCGTTCTTAGGTTGATTCCTAAGTGTTTAATTTTTTAGATGCTATTGTGAAAGGTGTTTTTTCCATAATTTCTATCTCAGTGAGTTTATTGTTTGTATACAAGAATGTTATTGATTTTTGAGTGTTGACTTTGTATCCAGCTGCCAAATTAGCTTATTAACTCTAGTAGTCTTTTGATGGAGTTTTTAGGGTCTTCTATGTAGAGTATCCTGTCATCTGCAAAGAGTGATAATTTAACTTCTTCCTTTCCTATCATTATTCCTTTTATTTCTCCTTCTTGTCTAACTGCTCTGGCTAAAATTTTCAGAACTATATTGAATAGGAGTGGTGATAGTGGACATCCTTGTCTTGTTCCTGATTTTAAAGTGAAAGCTTTCAGTTTTTGTCCATTTAGTATAATGTTGGCTGCTGGTTTGTCATACATGGATTTTATCAGATTAAGGTAGATACCCCCTTTCCAAGTTTCTGTAGGGTTTTTAACATGAACAAGTTTTGGACTTTATTTACAGCTTTTTCTGCTTCTATTGAGATGATCATATGATTTTTGTCTTTGGCTCTGTTGATGTGGTATATTACATTTATTGCTTTGCTAAACCATACCTACATTATTGGGATAAATCCCACTTGGTAATGATGTATCATTACCAAGATGATAATCTTTTTGATGATTTGTTTTTTGATTACCAAGATGGTAATCTTTTTGATGATTTGCTACATTCTATTTGCCAGTATTTTATTGAGAATTTTTGCATCAGTGTTCATTCAGGAAATTGGCCTGTAGTTCTCCTTTTTGGTTGGGTCTTTTGGTTGGCTCCAGAGGGTTTTGGTATCAGTGTAGTACTTGCCTTCAAGAATGAGTCAAGGAGAACTGCTTCCCTTTCAATTTCATTGAAGAATTTGAGGAGTATTAGCATTAAATCATCTCTAAATTTCTTATAGAATTCAGTATGAATCCATCAAGACCTGAGCTTTTTTTATTGGTAAGTTTTTCATTTCAGTAGCTAATATTGGGTTATTAGAAATTGTTACAGCTTCTTGATTCAGCTTTGGTAATTCATGTGTTTCTAGAAATCTGTCCATTTCCTGTGTTTTCCATCCTATGTGAGTAAAGATTTTCGAAGTAGTTGTTCATGATCTACTGAATTTCCATGGGATCCATGGAAATTTTTGATTCCTTATTGCATGAATTTGTGTTTTTTGTTTCTTTTTCTTGATAAGGTTAGCTAGAGATTTATCAATTTTGTTTATTCTCTCAATTTGATTCATTAATTCTTTGATTCATTAATTCTTTGTATTCTTAGTCTTAATTGTATTAATTTCTGCTCTGATTGTTACAATTTTCTCTCTTCTGTGAGCTTTGGGTTTGATTTGTTCTTCTTTCTCTAGAAGTTTGAGGTATAGTATTAAGGGGTTTTTTTGTGCTCATTCTGTTTCCTGATGTGGCAATGCATTGCTCTATATGTCCCTCTTAGGACCACTTTCATTGCATCCCACAGGTTTCAGTATGTTGTATCTTCATTTTCATTGAATTATAGGTCTTGTTTAATTTCTTCTTTAATTTTGCCTATAACCCATTGGTTGATCAAGAGGTTGTTATTTAATTTTCATGTGTTTATGTAGGTTTTGTAGTTTCTTTTGCCATTAATTTTCAATTTCAGTGCACTATGGTCAGAAAATATGCATGGGATGATTTCAGTCCCTTGGCATTTACTTAAGTATGTTCTATGGGCTAATATATATGGTCTGTTTTAGAGAATGTCCAATGTGCAGCAGAGAAGAATGTGTATTCTGATGTTGTTGGGTGTAACACTGTGTAAATGTCTACTAAGTGCATTTGTTCACAAGTTTGATTGAGTTCTGTTATTTCTTTACTGACTTTTTGTCTAGTTAATCTATCCCTTGGTAACAACGGCGTGTTAAAGTCCCTTATTATCATTTGTGTTGACTCCTGCATTTTCATTGATATCAGTCTTATATTGCTTCTCTTTGAAGCATCTTGAAACTGTTGAATTGTTATTTCATGCTCCCTTGTTATTTTTAAAAGTTCTTTCCTTTCATGATTACTAGCTGTGATCCTGTCTTCGAGGTCCGAAAGTCTATCCTCAGCTTCATTCAAATGGTTTCACCATCTTTCAGTGGAGTTTTTTATTTCCTGGATATCTCTTTGAATTTGTTACCTACATTCTATTTCTTTCCTAAATTTTTCATTCAAGGTTTCCATCATTTCCTCATGCTCCTGTACTTTTTTTGTCCACGTCTTCTCTAGCTATTCTAAGCAATTCCTTTATTAAGGTTGTCATTTCTGGGGGCTGGGGATATAGCTCAGTGATAGAACGCCTGCCTGGCAAGGTTGCCATTTCTTTCTTTATCTGAGAGATTATTTCTAATCTGATTTCCTCTATATCCTCATGGGTTTGTTTCTTTATTTCACTTGCTATCTTTTCAGAAATTTCAGGTGTATGACTTCTAATGTCCTCTATTTTCATTGTCTCCTGTACTTGTGCCTGATAGGCTGGATATTTGAGATTGCATCTTGCTTTTTTGTTTTGTCATTTTCACCTCTTGGGTTAATATTTTGGTCTTTTCAATACCTCTAATCTCATTTGCATTGTTATTTGCATCTTAGGGACCTACTGTATGGGTGGTGTTTGTCCAATTGCTGGGTCCCACAGTGAATGAGAGGGGCCAGTCATCTGAATTCCTCCTGCAGGGTCTGTTGGGTGAATCTTATATTCTCCCTAGGCTGACTAGCCCAGTAGTATTGATGTAGGCCAACCCTTAGCTCCTATTGTTACTGTGGCTTTAGGCTGTTCCAGGTTGCCAGATTTACTTGGCTATCTTGTGTACCTCAGCTAGGACCCTACTGTGTCACTGGGTATCTCTTAGGCCCTTTCAAGTTCCTCTGGGTTGGGGGAGGCCTTGTCAGTGCTCTCCTCAACCCACCTGGTGTTCTCTGTATGGAAGGACTCACCTACACTCTTGCCAGGCTCACCAAAGTCCTACAACAGGCAGGGAGGGTTCACTGCTGCTCCTGTTGATCCTCTGAGGCCCTCTGTGTGAGGGGAAACTCACCATACTGTTGCAGGCCTGCTGAGGTCCTCTGTGTGAGTGAGGGGTTGCTGAGGCTTCCACCAGCCCACCAGGGTTCTGTAGGTGGTGAATGGTGTTGCTGATGGTCTGTGGGCTGCTGGGGTCTCTGGGGTGAGGGGGAGTGGTGACCAACAGTCCCTCTGTCCAGAAGTCTCTGGAGTGGAGGAAGAGTTGCAACCCACAATCTCACTGCCCCCAAGTGCTCCCGGGTGGAGGGGAAGGTGCTGCTGACAATCCTGTGGCTACAGGGGTTTCCAGGGTGGAAGAGGAGGTGTTGTTGATGGTCCTGCTGGCTTCAGGGGTCTCTGGGGTGGAGGGGGAGGTGCTGCTGACAAACCCACGGCTGCAGGGGTCACTGGGGTAGAAGAGGATGTCCCTATTTTTTTTAAATGAAAAACAACATTTCAAGGCAGCAGTCTGGTTGTTAGAATTATATGTATGCATTGCTACTAGTTTGGTTATCTTATTTGTGAGATTTTAAATGTCTCTCAGAAGTCTAATGTATTCAAACAAGAGGGGTTTTAGAAGGTCATTGGATCATAGAGTGTTATGGTTATCAGGGAATTCATCTGTTGATGGGTTCATAGCTGAAAGTGCTGTTAGGAGATAGGTCTTGATTAGAAGAGCTGGGTCACTGGGGCCATGACCTGGAAGACTGTTGTATTTGTCATTTCCCTATCACTGGGACTGACACCCAAGATTTAAAGAAAATGTTACTTGGCTCACAATATCCAGTGTGCTCAATCCAAAGTTGATTGGGTGCAAGACATAAATGCATGGTAGAAGGGCATGGCAGAAGAAATCCGCTCATCTTATGGCAGCACACGAAAGCAGAGAGAGAAATGAGAAACCAGGTCACTCCTCCAGTGGCCAACCTCCAACCAGCCCCCATCTCCTAAATAGCACATTTGGCACCTTAACTCAACAATGGATAAATCCACTGATGAGTAAAGCACTCCTATGATTTAATCACCTTCTGGTTTTTGGGAGATGATTTAGATCTTATCCTTAATGTATTCTGCTCCTGTTCCTCAAAAGGATTGTGTGTATCATAATGGGGAATGCATGTAGTCTACCTCTTAAGAGTTTTTAAAGGTTCAAGTCCTGAGTCTCCTCTGAGACTCAAAGCAAACTTTTTGGTTATTGTTTTGTTTTTTGGTACTGGGAATCAAACTCAGGACCTTGTCCTTGCCAGGCAGGTGCTGTGTTACTGAGCTGTATCGCTGGCCCTCAAGGCCAACTGTTAATGATGAGCCCCTATGAAAGTCAAAAAGAAAGTTAAGTACATTAACATACAAAGCACCAGGCAAACACTCCCATTTCAAAAGGAATAAGACAAAAGAAAGGGATTAAATCAAGCAAGACTGAAATACAGCAGGGCAAACATAAATCCTGTACCTCCTGGGGATGGATTTGGTGAGAGGTAAAGACCAAAGGATTTGAGTAAGCCCAACCCTATGACATTGCCAGTTGCAGCTCATATTCCCTGCCTCTTGGGCTGGCTCTCCTTACTCCCTGCAGCTTTCCTCAGCAGACATTTCACATTCCTGGCATCTCTAACTTCCTGGAGTCTACAGTATACTTTTGGCCTCACTCTCATAGCCTCAGGCAGCCTAGGGCACATTGTGGCTTTCCAGGCCTTTTTTGAAATTGAACGGAAGCCTCTCTGATTCTGCAGTTCTTACATTCTGTATGTCTAAAAACTCAGCATCACATTAAAGAAACCAAGTTCTGCTAATAGCTCAAAAAGTAGCCACACCACTTTCTCTTATGGGAGCAGCGGCTTCTGAGTACATGGGTGGATGAGTGCTGCAAAACAAATCCCAGAGAACCAAACCCCTCGGCAACCTGTGGGGAGGGGGGGGGCTTTCTTTTCAAATGAAAGCTTTACAGTTTTGCACCCTTGATCCTGTGAAATGTGAAATCTTACTGACTTCTGAGATTACTTTAAACCATCTTTGCTGTTATTTTGACCTGCTCCATTTCTGACCTGGGCCGGTTCACCCCTCCTTAGGCAACCTGGTTGTCCCCCTCTTCCGGGAGGTCACCATTTGATGCAGAACATAGTGCAGACACCCAATCAGCATAGCGCACTGCAGCCCAAAACTCCTGGACTCAAGCAGTCCTCCCACTTCAGCCTCTTGAGTTGCTGCTACTACAAGCCTGCCACCTCATCCACCTCATCCGGCCTTTGCTGTTATTTTGATGCAAATTGCCAGTTGCCAGTTCCTTTTAATGCAAATGTTTTTAGTAACCATGCTCTCCCTGGTCCCAACTTTGCAGCAACTTCCTTTCTGATGAAACTGCAAGCTTTTCACATCTGTTATTTTCCTCCTGATTCTCACTGTAGATCTGTTAAAAGAACCAGCAGTACTCAGGCTACAGAATGAACACTGGGCTGCTTTGAAAGTTCCTCCACCAGATGAATTAATTTATCAGCCTTAATCTTGTTCTCCTTTAAAGCCTCAGGACATAGACAAAATGAAGACAAATTTTCTGACTGGGTTTAAATTGCATGGCCTTTAGCTCAACTTCCAATGTATTCTTATTCCCAACTGAGCCTGGCCTTTACTATCTGCATTCCTATCAGTGTTCTGGTCTTCTTAGTTCTGGCCAAAGACTTTCATTAAGCCCAATTTACAGTATTTTAGGTCTTCTGTAGGCAGCATCTCCAAGCTTTTCCAAACTCCTGCAAACAATTTCCAAAGTCTTCTGAGCCACCTGCTCAGATGTAGTTACAGCAATAATCCCACTTCCCAGGAACCAAAATCTCTTTTAGTCACTTTCACTGGAACAAAACACCAGGATCCCACAATTTGAAGGAGAGATTCACTTTGGCTTATGGATTCAGTCAATGGTCAGCTAGGTCCAAGGAAGAAACAGGACAGCTGCAGGTCACTGCAGAGGAAAAGGTACTCTGACCATAGCAGCTGAGGAAGAAAGAAAGGAGGAGGCAAGGACAAGAATATATCCTTCCAGGTCACACCCACTGTGACCCACCTACAAACAGGGCCCACCTCCTAATAGTATATTCATCTCCTAACTTCATCTATTGATGTATCCACAGAGGGCACAGTGCCCCCATGATTCAATCATCTTCAAAGCACATGAAAATTTAAGAGGATATTTTAGGTCTAAACCATAACAAGTATGTTCTTGTTCTTCCACCCATATCTCTTACTCTGGTTCTTTCATTTATTTTGCTGCTTCCTGGATCATA
Organism: Dolichotis patagonum; assembly: GCA_004027295.1. Taxonomy (NCBI): domain Eukaryota; kingdom Metazoa; phylum Chordata; class Mammalia; order Rodentia; family Caviidae; genus Dolichotis; species Dolichotis patagonum. The sequence continues at coordinate 8,101 of PVJX010004977.1, forward strand.
TAATTTAAGCAAGTTTTTCTCTACCAGCCCCCTCTGCCATGCTGTTTCTGCCTTGGAGCCAGCTAATCATGGGCTGAACCCTCTGACAGCATGAGCCAAAGTAAATTTCTCCTTGTTTATGTTGGGTGTGTCAAGTATTTTGTCCCAGGGACAGAAAAGTGACTAATATGAGGTCTTTTCAGGTATTCAAAGGTAGCTTCCAATTTAAATATAGACTTAGTGTTTTTAGTTAAATTCTTTTTTTTTCTACTTTCCACACTAATGATTGTGGTCCTCAAGGATATGAGGTAATACAATAAAATATCTATAATCTTTCATTTGCTTTATCCAACAATTCACCTAAAACAGTCTCGACTTCAAACTGTTACCCCATCACACAATATTTAAATGCCATCGTCATATTTTCTCCCCATTCTAGCACCATTGTTTGTAGTTGCACAATGTCTACATTGTCAGAGTATATTGTTAAAACATACTCCCTCTCACAATTAACTTTGATTTAGTCTTAGTTCTGCAAGTAACTGTAATGAGTACTCATCATTGTATGTCAGTGTCTTTTTGTTGCCAGTGGTCTTGAGGTATTATGAGTTCCTTTCAGAGATTTTTTCCCAGGTTCTTACTGTCCTAAACAAAGAATTGGTATGTGCAAGACTTGTACAAAAGGAGTGAAGTTTTACATTCTTTAAAGGGAAAAAAACAAGTATAGTCTACAGAATGTGAATAGGCCTCTGAAGAGAGAGAGAGAGTACAGTGGCCACAAGATTAATGACTGCTGTCTTTCGTATCTCCTGTTCTGACATCAAATCTAGGCTGTCCTATCAAAAACCTGCTTGATTTTATGCCGGAAGGATTGACCAGTGCCAGATGAACTGACCAGAAGAATTTACCAGCACCTCCTGATCAGTCCCAGGTACAGGGCTTGAAAATTATTTTTCCGCACATGTGTGCTAAATCTCCATGACTACCAAGTCATACCCATTTGACAAGCCAGCTAGTCATTCCCTAACCTCCCACCTCATTGCTAGTCATTTTGGTTGTCTGAAGCTAGTTTTCTGCGTAGATCCTTTCAGATGACTCATAGGTGAAACAATGATCCTTTCTGTTTCACTTGAAAGTAAGTTTACTCATGCAATAGGATAGAGGAAGCAAAGATAGGTGGAAAGGATACAAGGGAAATCGTAATTTTAAAATTGTACTTTTAAGAAGACTATAGCAGCTGGGGATTTAGTTCAGTGCCATAAGCGCCTGCCTGGCAAGCGTGAAAGCGTGAGGTCGTAAGTTCGGTCTCAGGTACCAAAAAAAAAAAAAAAAAAAAAAAGAGAATCACAAGAAAACTATAGCTTCAAGACACAAAGTTTTGCAAGATATATATATATATATATATATATATATATATATATATATATATATATATATTTCTACCAGGAAACTGCCTGCAAAAATCCTAAGCCTCAAAAGATACAGTAACAAGTAAACTGAGCCTAATATTTCACTTGCAAATTGAGACTGTGCTCAGTTTGCTTCCATGCTATACATTCACAAATTCTACAGACTCTAACCTCAAGGAAATAGCACTGTTAATTAGGTATAAATCTCTAAATTTCAAAACATGCAAAAAGTGTGCATTCTAACCTAGCCTACTAGCCAGACACTTGTAATACATATCCTAGATCATCCACCTTGAGGATGTACCCTAAAACACTTAAATACTGCCCGCAGACCATAGCACTCCCCTCTTTCAAATGACCATACTCTATTTTCTCTGTGTACTTGTTACCTCTGCCCAATAAGTCTACCTATGCTTCTCACTGGCAAGTCCTGTAATTCTTTTCCATAATGACCCAAGAGCCTACTCTATGTGTGAAGGTGAGTTAAGGTCTCCATCCCCTCTTTGAAGGAACTTGTTTCGGCCCCATCTGGCAACAGCTGGATATAAAATCCTCAGCTCACATTTTTTTCCTCAAGTATTTTATATTTGTCCCTCATTTTCTTCTGGCTTAGAACTAGAAAATCTGATTTTCTGTCCCTTAGAAGTCACTTGCTGTTTTGCCTAGGCTTCTTAAGAAATGTTTTCTTTTTCTCTAAGCAGAGTAATAAACAAGAATGTGTCTTGTGTTGTTTGTTTTGTGTTCATATTCCAGGACACATGGTGTGTTCATCCAGCATATAATTTTGAATCCTTTTTTTCAAATTTCAGAAAAGGTTTCTTAAATTATAGTTTCTAGAATCTGTTTCCTTGTTTTGGTTTTCTTTGACAGGAAACCCTGAGATAGTTGGTCATCTGAACAAAGCTATAATAGGTTCTGAATCCCAATTTTAATTGTGGAAATGGAATGTATGTATAATTTGTTCAAGGTTCTACATCTGAAAGCAGAGAACTAGAATCCTGATCTGTTCAACTCTGAATCTGAAGTCTTTTGCCACCCCCTTGAACCTGGGTCCAGGTACAGCACAGTTGGACTTTTCCTGCTTATTGTCTTTCCTTCTGATGACCACTAGTGTGCTTTCAAGTTGTGCTTCTCAAAATCTGGCTTGAGACAGCAGCACTGGTGTCACTTGGCACACTTTGAAATTTGAAATCTCAATTGCTTGGTTGCTACTGAATGAAGGTTATTCTTATAGGACCCGAGATGACAATTGCAATGCTCATTAAAATTAACATAGCATTTTGTTGTTATTGTTGTTGTTGTTGAATTTTCTTGAACTCAGCACAAGTTGGCCTTGAAATTGTGGTGATCTTCCTGCCTCAGCCTCTGAGTGTTGAGATTATAGATGTGTGTCACAATGACTGGCTACACACAACATTGGTAAAACTTCCCAGGTAATTCCAAAGCACAGCCCGGTCAGAGCCCCAGTGTTCAAGGCCATTTTCATCTTTCCTGTTCCTAGCAATCACAGAGAGCCTTACAAATTGTAGATGCTGACTCAGTAGACACACTGTAGGGCTGAGATTCCACATTAGTAACAAGTTCCCTGATGTCAGATGTTGCTGGTCCAAGGAGTTTCTGCAATAGAATGAAACTGCCTGGGCTTCTTTTTACAATGTTGATAAGTACATGTAGTACAGAATCGGGGTAAGCCTTGTCCTGATTTGATAGCTACAAGTGATAAAAGTTATTCTAGGAGAAAGGGAGCGGATTCTGTGAGCGCTTTTGTGTGTGTGTGTGTGTGTGTGTGTGTGTGTGTGTAGGGGGGAGGGGTGATACTGGAGATTGAACCTAGGGCCTTCACACTGAGCTACATCCCTAGCCCTTCTCTTTGAAAGAACTTTTTTTTTAGAAGGTCTCATTAAATTACTAAGCTGCCCACGCTGAGCTTAAACTTGGGATATTCCAGCCTCAGATTCCCAGAGTGTTTACACAGTGCTTCTTTCCCAGTGCTGGGCTGGGCAGACCCTCAATCTGGATGGGTCTCTGGTTCCCAGGGCCGAGTGAGCCAGGCAGGATCAGGCTGGTGAATACAGCTCCAGGGCAAGAGTTCTTGCAAGCATATAGTGTACTTCATTCCCACTGCCTTCACCTTCACCATCTGTCTACTTGTTCTTTCCCTGGTGGATTCTCCTCTTATGTTTCCCTGATGTCCTATGTCCAGGCCTCCCAGCAATACTTGCAGTACTTGCTTTGATCCTCTGGGCTAAATCAAAACTGCATAGTCTTGGCCACAACATTAAGTAACTCAAGCCTGGTGCACAAGAAGGAACATGGAGATGAGTGCCTAAGAGACACAGCATGTCAGAACTTGATTTATTTTTTTACTCTGACTCCACTCACTGTGTGCAAGATGTAATCTGACAACTGTAGCGTAGCAGGACTTAACATGCACTGTTCTCACTCCAGCTTATAATTTGTATGTCTTCCCCTTTGGCAAGACACAAGCAACTATCATCAGTAGGTTGTCAGGGACTTGCCTAGTGTGAGGCTGAGGGTTCCATGTTGAGTTCAGCTGTGGCCCAGAGATCTGCTCAAATCCCCTTGCTTCAGTGTGAGGGTACTTGGTGGTGAAGTAGCATCCAGGTGAGACCTGTCTCTGAGGCTTGCTATTGCTGGGGAATCCCCCTGACAGCCTTCACTGGTCATCGCTGAGAGGATGGGACACTTAGAATTCCACAGTCCCAAGAGTTCACCTTTATTGCACACCAAACAGATTCACTTTCTCTGGGTTTGCCAGAAAAGGGATGAGAGAAAGGGGAAGAAGAAACTGAGGCCTTAGGGTGTTAACATGAAGGCAATCAAGTAGGGAATCCTTTACATCTCAGTTTCTTCACTGGGACCATTCCATATTCTCCAATTGGTCCTATTTGTTCATGACATTTTCTCAGCCCTGGTCATCTAGCAGGTAGTAAAATGCTTTGTGAAATTATTCATCCAAACATAACCAGTTTGCCCTCTAAAGTAACACCCACTGCCCCCAGATTCTTGAGAATCTTTAATTTCTTGCCAATTTTAACCATTGAGGGAAAGCCACTCTAGGACCTAAAAGAGTTAATATAGTTCAGAGATGGAGCAAGTATCTCCTTTCCTCTCTACTAAGAACATCAAACAATAATTAATCCTTTTTTGTTCCCCAAAGGACAGCTGAGGAAAAGTTTCACTTCCCAGCTGAGGTTGTTCAGCAGCCTCCTCAAGATCCCTGACATAGCTAGCAAGTGACTAAATAAAATACCCACAGTGCAATCTGTTCATCCTAGAGGGAGAGGCCACTGGTCTCCTGTGACCAGTCTAAGCAGGCCGAGTTCCTCCCTTCACTTCCCCCCAGCCTCATAATTCTAGGGCAAGTTGAAACAGCAGAATAACACCCAGGATTTGGAGGCAGTCAACAGCCTGGTTAGGCTATAGATTTTTGATACAGCAGGGCAGGTCTCCATGACTTTGGGGACCAGGTGGGTCAAACAGGAAACAGAAACATAGTGCACAAGATGTTGGCCTGGATGAAGAACCAGGAAGTCAATTGTGGGCATCCATGAACAGGAAGTGAGGAGGCCATATTATAGGGGACAGGTTGGAAAAATAAACATAGAATAGAGGGGTTTTCTGCTTTCATAATGCCTCCCTTGGAAGTAATATTTAAATGGAAACTTTTGAGGACTGAAATAAGAAATTTTTTGGCCCCTTATGGGTAACTGGCCTAGTGAAACCTCACTTAAGGTGTAGTGATTAGCTAATAGGAGCCCAGGAGGAAGCCAAGCAACCCTGGAGGGAAGTCTTTGACAAGTGCAGAAATAGCCAGATGTGCAGACTGCAATCTCTGAGAGACTGAGAGACGGAGGTTCAGTGCACTTTTGCAAGCCCTCTGGCAGCCTTCTGTGCCCAATAAATTAGATGAGTGCTTAAGGCCTCTAAGAGCCAGGCCTTGGAAAGACCCAGTTAGGTCCTCTCTTTTACCGACTAGTGCTTGCTTCCCTGGAAGGAAGATTGGGTCACAAAATGGGCTGTCAAGTCAGACAGCCAGGTGTAAATATTAGCTTTGTAACTTTGTGGTTGTATATCCTGGTGCATCGGTCCCTTCAGTTCCAAGGTGGGGGAAATAAAGCCTTCTCTGCATGGAAAAGGGCATTAGTAGTCTTTTCCCCACCCTGGTCTGCCTAAAAGGAAGTTTGCAGAACAGAGCCTACTGTCCTAGAGTAAAAATCTGCAAAACAAGAGATGGCCACGTACACGATGCTGCTGTTAATACGTTTTTAATTAACATTTTTAAGTCGTTCTACCTCTGAACAGTTCAGTTTAGCCTTTGAACCCTAAGGAATAAGGCTTTCCTTTTTTCTTTTTTTTTAAGCAGAAGTATATTTTCCAATGCTGACTGTCATCCAAATAGTTTCAAAGATTAGATTAAAACTTTCTCAAAAAGTGAAACTTCATGCAGTTAGGGTTCATTTTATTTATTTATTTTCTTTCTTGGAGAGAAAAAGATTATGTAAGGATTTATTTTTTGTGGGTTTTTCTTTTGTATTTGTAATTCAGAAAAAGATAAATTTAACAAAGCTAATTGAAATGGTTTTTGCATTTTCCTTTGTGCTTACCTATGTAGAAGAGTTTTCCTCTAATGTGTTTTACATTTGCTTATTAAAAATATATATCTTTAGCAGAAATTTGAGAAAACAGAGAAAAAGAAAAATACATAAAGAAAAGCACTACTAATGTTTTGATCATTTTTTGTGACTTTTCTCCTGCTCACATGTACATTTTTAACAATTTCGTGGGAATCATATCATCATTACCCTGCAAGAGGAAAATGGATACTTCCCACCAGAAATTTGGTACCTATAGCAAAACCAGGGCATGGAATTACTCATTAATGAGGTTTTCTGGGCAGAGTAGGGCAGGACTCAAAGACAATCCACACATGGCTTGAGACAGTGGAGAAAGGACACTGGCATCGGGTTTTCATTGTGGTTAGAAGGCAGTGCTGGGCTCGGGCCCCAGTGCACAGATGTGTTAGAGTGGCCTTGGGTGGCTTGAAATTCCCACTGATGCCTGTGGTGCCTCACCTGGACTTTCTAAGCTTGTCCATAGGTGAAGCCAAAGGAAAAGGGCAGGGGCAGAGTTGAGACCTTTCAGCAGCCAAATATTGAAACTGGGGTTCTACTCTTCATTACATGCCCAATTTTGTGTCTCTTTCTTAAATTCTGCATTGTATATTCTGTGCTGAAGGGAAAAAGCTTAAATCAAAAGCTTTATTGTCAAGCTAAATTTCTTTTGACATTGGCATCTTGTGGCTATGCCAGTGTTCCCTGTGAGTGATTATTTATTTGTCCATATTCTGGAGAAAAAGGATATGTGGATAAAAACATTGAGGTTTTTTTTCTTATAAAACAAACTAAAAGTCACAGAAGAATAAAATACAACATCTGCTGAAAGCAGTGCCTCAGCCACCTTCCCCTGGATGGGGTGGGGGGAATACAGCTTTCTCAGGAAAGAGAACATGGGGAGTTTTCTTGTTCGTGAGTCTATCCAGAAGTTTTTAAAGTTCGCATTTAACTGTCAACTCTACTGTAAATTATGACTGCACAAAGTGTGAGTCACATATCTAATCTGCTTTTAAATATTGGTCATAAAGAAAGTAAGTACCTCTCACCCTAGAGTTGGAGGCCATACTTTGTGACAATGAAAGACAACTCAAGTCAGCTTCAAACACACATCCTGACTAACCACAGGACTGTTTTTTCCATCTGTAATAAAGAATGTTCCAAGATGTTTAATGACCGAAGATAATCCTCTGTCGTCATCTTGTGCATCTAGGTTATAAAAATATATACAGTCCTTTGAAGAAAAGTTCTGGTCCACTGAATGTCAACTGAAGGTCGGATTATGGAAAACTGGCATTGCTACAACAAGAAATGCAGCCTGCTTGTATCTTCTCTTGCTATTTTGAATAAAGAATTTCACTGCGTAGTTTCCAACTTGAAGATTTAATTAAAGACGTGACGAGTGATTGATTTTAGGTGCTGTTCACTGACAATGACTATGTGTTAGAGGAACACCGCCTATGGAAACATGTGAGGGGAAATGCTTCATTTCATTTTGAAGGTCTCCTGACAGACACTGTGAAAAGATTAGAAAGACTGGAACAATTGGGAAAGTCTTATTCCAAGACAAAGCAGCACTCTTAATGGACAGCTATATGGGAGCTGTATTAGTCAAACCTATTTTTTATCTTTTATTTAAAAAAAAAAGCTTGACTCCTCTGAGAAATAAAATGGGTATGCCTTTTGAACTGAAGTGTAAAGATTGTCAATGCAGTGTCAAAATAACAGTTAGCTGAGCGTGGTGGGATACAAGGCCAGAGGGTGAATAAATACAGAATGCATGCAATTCACAATTAGAGGAATGGGAGCTGCTCACATTTCCTCAGAGAGGGGCGCCTAGAGCAGCGTGGAAAAAGTGGTCCTGTAGCTCACTTCCGGGGTTGCCAGCTCCAGAATGCTTCCCTCAAAAGCGTTTGACCTGGTCACCTGGGAACTGCTCAGAGTTGAGCTCACTCGTTCTTCCAGGAAACGCTGCACACTAACCCAGCTGAGACTTTCAGTCACATAATTTCACTGGATTCAAATTGCCTCTCCGGTTTTCTATTCTCAGTAAGAACCCCATCCGTATCTCATACAGAAAGCCACCTGAGTGCAGATGTAGAGACAGATTCCGTCCCTGCTCTTCCATCAGGCTCTGCCAAAGGCTGTGATGACTGACTGTAGGAGAAAGGGTCACCAAGAATCCCAAGAAAGTCCCTTGGGCTTCTGTAGGCGGCTTGCTGGGGAACAATCATGGAGACTGGGTCTCTGCTACCATCTCTGTGCTCTGTAATCCAACATCGGGAAGGCAGTGAGAGACTAAGGTCGTTATCTAAGTCTCTTATCTCCCAGGCCCACTGCCGTCTTGTGACAACCCGAGATCCTTAGTCTCAGATTTTAAGCTGCAGCTGGCCTCATCTCATCTCTCCTCTCAAGGGAACTGGTAGGTACTGTGTTAGCGAACACATGAGCAAACCGCTCAAGAGCAACTGAAGCACAGTAGAAGCCTGGGTGGGGGCAGCCGTCAGTCACTTTAGGGTTTGTCCTTGAGGTGCACAGGGTACATTCCCAGGGGCTGTCCTCTACCTTCAGAGTCCTCAGTAGCTCTAGTTTCGGGAGCCCAGGCTGTGGGTGACAGGCTCATTCTAGCTCCTGAACAGGAGTGCTGGTGGCCAGCCCAACGTGGGTCTCATGACTCTGCTTGAAGTGCCAACCACTTTACAAATTTATGAAAGGAGCAATGGTCTTCTGCGTTGGGGAACACTGGTGAATTATTTTCAAAGAATCAAAAGCATCGTTAACATAAACTCAAACTGAACTCAAGGCTGAACTGCTCTCTAGTAGTAAAGGATGAGTGTTGACCATGAAGAAACTAGCAACAATAGCCATGATTTAACAAACTACTTCATAGCACACCGTGCTAAACACTGTACCTTTGTCTTTCCTAGTTTTCCCAATACACCAAGAGAAAGAAATCATTGTGCTTTCTTCACATGTGTAAAATGAGGCTCAGCATGGCAAAGGGAGCATACTCAAGGTCACACAGCCTGATAAAGGTCATTTCAACTCCAGGGCTGTCTGCCTTTCCTCTCCATACTCCCCCTAGCTATAACTTTGACATGCGATTGGCAATCTTCACAATTCAGTTCCAAAAGTTTGTTTCTCAGAGACAAGTTCTTTTGTACTAAAGGAGGATAATGGTATTAGGGCTATTTAATATCTCTGCCAAATAAGTTTTTTTGGGAGAGGAAAAAAAAGCCTTTACAGTATGATAGACTTTGCTGAACCATACCAGGAACTCCAGAGTATAAAACAGCACCTGAAAAATGTAAGAGCACCTGTCTTCCAAGATTGGTGTAACAGGATCAAGCCCAGTAATGCCCATAAGATAGACAATACAATGACTATTAGAGTTAAGCTGTGAAATGTCACAAAATAGTCACCGCTCTCCAGAAGTTCTTGCTCTATGAGGGAAGCACTCAAGTAAACAGATGATCATGGTACAGATCAGGGAGACTGAGGCACAAGATGTGACCAGGACCAGAGCAAGGAAACAGCCTAGATGGGGCCTGAAGTGGTGGGCACCGAGTATTCAAACACCAGGATGTGCAATGTGTCTGCTGTGTGCCCATCTGTGGCCTGTCTCTGTGGACACGAACAAATTTCAGTTTAGACAATGGCTGTTTTCATCCCCCCGCCAACCGCTTTTTAATGCAACATAGTGGCTGGACCACAAGGACTTTTTGTTTGTCGGTTTGTTTTATTTGTTTGTAGAAATGGGGTCTTGCTGTGTAGTCCAGGCTAGATATGAGCTTACGACAGGGTGATCCTCCAGCCCTCAGCCACCTGAATGCTGGGATCACAAGCGTGCACCACCACACTCAGCTTCCAGGAGCTTTTTAAAAATAACACTTAGAATGCTGTTGAAGCATATTTTGGATTTGTATTCCAGGCATCAGAGAGCCCACTGTAATATAAAAGGGTAGGCAGGCAGGATAGAAGGAGGAAAAAAAAAAAAAGAATTACGGTTGCTTAGGAAACTGAGCACTACATTTCCTGTGATTACAGTCTCAAGGCTAAAGTTCCATGCTCATAGCAAAGGTTGTTGAAAAAGTTTTAAATGAGGGTTTCTTTGAGTTCAGCAAATGCCAGCTCAGGACTGGCAGTGGCTCATCATCTCTTGACTTTTCTTGAATGGTTTTCCCTAGGTCTGACTGTCTGATGACATTTTATCCTGATTTGGGGGCATGGCTGCCCAAAAGCATCAAGAGGGAATGCTCAGTCTCTATCCAGTTGTCAGGGAGCATCTCTCAGGAAAGTAGGGGACTAGCTAGGCTTTTCAAAAGTCACCTGTTCTCCCTGGTGCATCTGGACCTGCACCGTGAGGTTGACTCGGGGTGCTGGGAGAACAAGGAGCTCCTTCCCTCTCTGGGGGGCAGCTGAGAGTGTGGCAGACTTTTGGCAGCCTGAAGGAGAGAGACCCTGGCTCATCGGGACCTGCACCTTGCGGCTGACTTGGGGTGCCAGTAGAACAAGGAACTCTTCCCGTCTGGGGGGGGGGGCGACTGTGATCCTGCCTGCGTGTGTGGGCTAAGAATCAGACATCTCATATCGTCCTGTTCCCCATCCCGTATCCCCCTCCCCCTGCCCCCTGCCTAGCAAGTGGGAGCCAGTGAACTACACATCTTGTGAAAAGATTGGCTATGTTATTTAGTATGAGCTCTCCATATGCAAAGATAAGGACAACCATTTGGAAGAAAACAAGAGACAATATGACAGATAGTGAAGATCTCTGGTTGTCTAGCTTTGAAATTTATGCGTTCTTATGTCCCAGTCTGTTCTGTTTTGTTGTGTTTAATTTTACTCCCTTTTAAAATACAAATAAATAAATAAATAAAAAAGATGACATAACCATAAAAAAAAGAAGACTATGAAAGGGTTGGATTTGTCAATTATGAAAAATGTTTGGTGCCAGCCGGGTGTGTTGGTACACACCTGTAATCCCAGCACTCAGGAGGCTGAGGCAGGAGATCATTGGGGCTACAAAGTAAGCTCAAGGCCAGCCTGAACTGCATAGTGAGACCCCGTCTCAAAAAGACAAAAAAAAAAAGGTTTGGTGCCTCTTTTTTAATGTTTACCATAACAAATAAAGGTGATTATTATTTTTTTATTGAGTACCTTTTGATTTGTTCCAGAAAAAAAAAAGTCACCTGTTCTTTGAGCTCCCAGTCTGGTTAAAGTATGTACCATGCCCTGCGACACAGGACTTGGGAGGAAGGAGAGAGCTGTCTTGCTACATGAAGGTATCTGGGGGAGATGCTAATACTGTAGGAGGGCAGGTGACTAGCTGGATGGCTGGTAAGCATGAATGCAACCCCACAACACAGGGGCTTTGAGGTCAATCAGACCAAGTGGCTGATCTGTCACTGGGCAGTTACATGACTTCAGGAAGTATAATCGCCCTTTAAAGCCAATTTTTTCACCCATGAAATAGGGTCAATAGTAGGAGTCGATAATACTTGCCTTTGAGTTTGTTGTGGGAATCAAATGTGAAAAAGTTTGGGAAGCTCTTGATATATAGTAAACACTCAGGGAAAGAGGGCAACGCTTATTAATATGCGTAATGATCTAGAAAAGTTTCCGCATAAGACATGAGATGACAGCCATGCATGAAGACAGGAGGGATGGAGATGGATGGGAAAGAGGAGAAGCAAGATAAGATGCACCTGGAAAGGCCGAGATACCTATGGGGTCACTACGAGGCTCCTGGAGGCACAGGTTCATGAGGGTGCAAAGGCAATTTGGGGACTGCGTTTAGAGGCCTTGTGTGCTCAGGAGGTGTGTCTTTCCCTGGAGGTCAGCAGGGGTTGCTAAAAGTTCAGAAGGATATAGGAAGTCTCCTTCCGGGCCCCTTTTCCTCCAGCCTGGCCTTGACAACATCTGGACTTCCTCTGAACCTGGAAGCTCCCACTTTTGAGTAGTATTTTTAGTTCTTCTTACCTTTTACATGTGGCCAAGGACTTCCTGTGTCCAGGACAGCTGCGGGGCTCTCACAGCCAGCTTTCCTGTCCCCTGTCCCCAGGGAGAAGCTGCCAGGCTGCTGTGGGCAGAAGCTCAGAGGCCTGTTAAGAAGCAAGTGATTTGGTAAGATCAGGAGGTACGAGGGGAAACAAGGGCCCAAACCTCCTCTGTCCAGTAAAGGCTGCCTGTAAATGCACAGAGCTCTGCCCTGCGGTGACTCAGCCGCTCTCAGGGCTCCGCTGTGAGGGCCAGCAGCCAGCTGATCTGGGCACATGGTTCCAGGCAGCTGTGGGCTTCGGGGCCCTGGCCCTGTGTCCCGGGGAGGGGCTGTGGTCTCTGACTTTGCCACAGCAGGGAGGCTGATATGGAAAACAGAAGTGCCTGGACGACTCCCTTCCTCAGGAGGCAGCAGAGTCCAGGCCTCCTTCAGTGCCTTTAAAAGGAATGAGCACCAGCGCACAAAGTTACTGGAGTCCACCTCATCTTAATGGATCCTCATCCGGAAGTCGGAAAACTTCAGCAAAATTAGCAAGTGTGTGCCTTTCGTGGGGGGAGGACCCACGTTTTTACTTACACAGATTGGGCTTTAAGTCCCCCAAGTGTGGTCAAAAAATATACTGTATGTATAAGTGGAAAAATTGATTCCAGTAAAAGATACATCGGCATTAATCTTCCTTAAAATACTCCCTCTCTTTTCAAAAACATACATTCTTTCATCTTCGCTGCTTTCTGGAATATTCTAGAAGTCCTGTCTCCTGAGTGTCTTTAAGCTGTGCTATCATGGCTGCCTCAAGTTCTGAATCAATGGAAAATTTTTCTATGACCTGTTTGACTTTAGGGAAGAATCAGGAGTCAGTATGTTTAAGGAGAGGAAGAGTACTTTGAGGGGGTTTAAGGACAATGTCTTTTACTGTGATAATTCTTCAAACTTTAAATATCAACTGTATTTGTCCATCCCTTTTTGTCAGAGCCCTTTTTGCTGCCCTAGCCCCATTAGCCCACAATAAGTGAACTTGTGTAACACTCTGAATGTGACCCCTTAGACAGAAATTAAAATATGTCATCAAGAACTACTTTGAAAGCCCTCATACCACTTTAGCTGACCTCTCCCGGCATAGCCCCTCTACCTGTCACGCTGGCTTCCTGTTCAGAGGACAGCATGCTCTTGGTGACAGTCATGGGCAATTGAGGGGTTGCTGAGGCTGTTTTCCTAATTACCCAGAACTCAGTGGGGCTGCCAAGCTCCTGGCCTCTTGGCTGCACTTGTAGGGAGAAGAGTAGATTGGGGGGAGCAGGAACGCAAGAGTATCCTGAGGAGACTGAGGGTCACTTTTGCTTTTTTCGCCTTTAATTTATTTGTATCATCCATTATCATCTCCGACTGAGTCAGCAGACCTTCACTGTTGGTGTAACCATGGAGCACCTGGATTCTGGGGACAGACAGCTTTGCTCTATCACCTAAACTGATTTTCCTGTAGGCAAGTTTATTGATCTTCTACACTTGGTTTTACCCAGGGTAAAACAGAATGCTAGTGCCCTTCATTTGGCAGAGATTTATATGTGCCAGTTAAGACCATCCTTGGCCATGCAGTCAGCTGTTCTTCCCAGCCCAGCCTTCCTTGCAATTAGGTTTGCTGTGTGATTGAATTCTCTAGCCAATGGCATATGAGGCAATGTGATGTGTCACTTCCCTGACGTGGGCCATAAAAATTTCCAGGCTGATCCTCCATGTCCTCCTTATCCCACATGCTGGCTGATGAGCCTCAGGGCACTCGTGGGGATGGGGGTCCATGCAGGATGATGGAGCCGCCACATGGAAGGAGCCCAGGCCTTAGAATCACCATGAGGAAGGCTACTGGCTAACACCTCTGCAAAACTATTGAGGAAAAGTGAGCTTTTACTGGGGTTAGGAGGCAGTTTGCCTGCCTTGTGAGGTTGTTGTAAAAATTAAACAACTTAAGGGCTGGGGATCTAGCTCAGTGGCACAAGTGCCTGCCTGGCAAGCATAAGGTCCTGAGTTCAATCCCTGGCACCAAAAAAAAAAAAAAAAAAGAAAGAGAGAGAGAGAGCACATAAAATTAAACAACGTATGAAGTGCCTAGAACCCTGTCTGGGATATATAAATGAGCTAAATACATAGTTGCTGCTATCATGATAGATAGATATTGAGAGAAAATTACTTTAAGGAGTTTCAAAGGCAGTTGGCCAGAGTCTTATTTCTTAGATCATCACGTTAATATTTAAAATGTTTTTTACTATATAGCTGCATTTGGGGAGTAAAAGGCGGCACTATAGAAAACATTTTTTCCAGCTAAATGTGGTATTTACACAAAAACAATTTCCACTTTTCCACTCAAATGTAAAATACATCATGGGGAAAAAGTGAATGAATGAAGCTGGTAACTGAGCCTCTCTCTGTAGCGCTTCTGATCTGAATGCTGGCGATTGCCTTGCAGTTCTGTCGTTCTCCCCAAGTCAGCAAGGTGGAAACTCCAGGATCCTCATTAGCTTTTGTATTGACAAGTAAAATGGCTTCCTATGGCCACCCTGCTGCCAGGACCCCTGTCCTCCTGATGCTTACCAACCCCCCAAGTCTTCCCAATGACACCTCCCTATCCCTGATTTCTTCCCTGCTCCACACCCTGCAAGGCTTTGGCTGCTTCCCACAGAGAATATCGGGCTTTTATAGGGACGGGTTGTAATGGTGGGGGAGGACACACAGTGGCACTCATTCTCTAATCATTATTTCGATTGATTCAAACATTTTTGAGCACCAGCTATAAACCAAGAGATACAATGGTGATCAAAAGAAGCAAAAAAAAAATCATTCTTAAAACTTACATTAAGACAAAGGAAACGAGAATAAATGCTTAAAAATTAAAATATGTATTAAGTGGTGATTAAAGGAAAGATTAGTCAGAGAACAGTAATAGTAGATGTCAGGAGTGGGTTGAGAAGACATCACTTTAAACAAGATGACCAAGAATGGACTTGTGAAAAGTGATATTTAAGCCAAAATCTAAGAAGGTGAGAGACCAAGGCATGTATGGAACTGGGAGGAGCATTCTGGGAAGAGGAAATCGGGACAAGAGTAGACTGCTGTGTAGGAGTGTCAGCAAGGACTCCAAGGTGACTGGTATGCAATGAGTAAGAAGAGTCCAGATCAAGGGAGGCCTTGGGGACCACTGTGTAAAGATTGGCTTTTAACCTGAGCAAGTTGTGAAGCCACTGGAGGATTCAAAGCAGAAGACTGGAGCAGTCTGACATATGTATTGAAAGGACTACTCTAGCTGCTAGATTGTTGATGGCCTACGTAGACAAAGCAGAAGCCAAGAGGCCAGACAAGAGATGGTAGAGGATGGCAACTTGGGCTAGGCTGGAACCATTGGAGTGTATGGCTGCTTATATTTGGGACATAAACCCAGAGGATTGGGGCTGGGGCCAAGCGTCTGTCTGGTGAACATGAGGTCATGAGTACAATCCCTGGTACCACAAAAAATAAATAAATAAAGAAATAAAGAAATACAAAAGAGGATTTTCTGATGATTGGAAATCAGGTCTAAGAGAACAAGAGGAATCACCAATGATTCCAAACTTGAAGACTAAAAACAGAAAAGAGTTGTCATCTACTGAGGTGGTTGAAGCTGTTAGATCAAGGGAAGATGAGTTTCCTTCCTGTGTGTGTTGAATCTGAGATGCATGTTAGACATCCAAGTGGAGATGGAAAGTATGCAGCTGGAATTCAGGGGAAAGGTCCAGGGCAGAGATATAAATTTGGAGGGCATCAGCATATAGATGGTATTTAAAGCTATGAGACTGGCTGAGATCACAGACCAGAAAACATGAATAGAGCAGACATCAAGTAACTTGTCTGGGAAACAAGAAACCCAGCCAAGGAGACTGAAAAGGAGATGCTGGCAGAATGGGGGTCCTGGGAGACTAAGTGAAGAGAATGTTTCCAGACGAGATTGGTAAACTATGTCAGCTTCTGCAGAGGTCAAAGAAGCTGAAGGAAGAAAATTGGCCATGGGATTTAGTAACATGAAAACTACAGGAGCTGTAACGGAGCAAAAGATTGATAGGAGTGGGTTCAAGAAACAATCAGGTAAGGAGAAGGAGGCACAGTAAATTTAAACACAATCTGTTGAATGGATTGTGCTATAAAGAAGCCAATTAAACTGATATAGCAGGAAGGAAAAATGGGATCAAGAGAGGGATTTCCTCGAGTGGGAAAAATGACAACATGATGGTCAGTTGCTAGACAATCTGGGATGCATTACCAAAGCAGTCTGCCATGAGCATAAATTTTCTTTGAATTCTTAAAGATAAACATGCATTTTCCTTTTTGTCCTTGAAGAATATCAGTTTTAATTTACAAATAGTCTATCTTCCTCAAATCTTTGAGTAAAAGTGGTACTTTGGGAAACGCTGGGTTTGCCTCTTCCCTGCAAGTCCTGCAGAGGCCACGCACCCCAGCCTGAGGTGCGGAGCTCAGCCGCAGGCCTGGATGCTTAGCCCAGGCTTCGGGACCTCCACGCTCAGAACGCAGCTGCTTTGTGAGACACCTCCACCCGCTGCCCTGGCACAGCCCTTCTTCATGGCTAGCCCGGCCTCTTTGCAGCCTCCCTGCCTTCTTAAGCAAATGGGCTCTTGAGGAGGTGGTCCCATAAGCAAAAAATTAAGCCATCTTTTTTTTTCAAAGTCAGAAAGCTCAGTCTCAACAGTTGTTTTGTTTTTCTTTTTCTTTTCTTTCTTATTATTTTCCCCTTCCTTCCTTCCTTCCTTCCTTCCTTCCTTCCTTCCTTCCTTCCTTCCTTCCTTGTGATTCCTTCCTTCCTTCTTTCCTTTTTTCCTTTCCTTCCTGCCCAGCAGTACTAGGGATGGAACACAGGACTCAAGCATGCTAGGCAAGTGCTTTGCCACTGAGCTACAATACATCCACAACCTTCCCTAGAAGTCTTTCCATAAAAATTGTTTAAGTCTGGTTTGTTTTATTACTTTTATTTTTTCCTATTGTCTTTAATACCTTGTCTATGTCTTTAATATAACAGATGACTACACAGATAGAAGAAATATATATGTAGAAGTTACAGTATTAAAATGGCCCAGGAAGGGATTGCTTTCAAGAAGGAAGGAATTGTGAACAATGAGGGTTTCATCTGAAAAAGTCAGAAAAGTAAAGCCTCAAATGACTTGATCCTCTCTGCCAAGAGATCTGCTTCCTATGGAAAACAGCACTGTGTAGTCCCTGTTGGTCAGAATTTGTCCTATGATGTGGGACAGATGCCCAGCTCAAACTCATTAAACAGAAGTGGAAATTTACTCACATAGTGAGAATATTCAACAGTGAATCAGCTGGAGACATAGTGAGCTATAGACAGCCCTTCCTGGACCTCTTGTCAGTCCGGGAAGTGTATATTTGTAATCACATGGAAAAATTATTGGAAATGTTGTGAGTTAATTCCAATCTACCACTACCAGTGTGACACATAGAGAGAATAAAGACACCAAGGCATATTTCTAGTTGTGGGGAGTCAAGGGGTTCCTAAGTCCAGCTAGGATGATGGCTAACTGAAACAAAGGCCTTGACCGAGGGGTGAACCTGGGTTTTAATAATTTGTGAAGAAGGGAGAGGCTCGAGCATGAGTGACTGGGAGAATGGTGGGAAGTACCTGAGTGCTGTGAGCTGGGCTAGGAAAGAGGCCTGAAATCACCTCTGCAATGTGCAGAGAGAAGCATATGTGGAAACAGTAATTTGCGTAACACAATTCAAGGTGGTAGCTAATGTTTTGGGGTTGGCACTGCAGCTCTGGTGTGTAACCTTTTATGTCCCGGAAAGTCATAACCTCTTATCTCCAGGCTCGATCCCAGCTGACAGCGTGGAGCATGGCTCTCCCTCCCACTAGGCTCGTGCAACTTTTTGGGGAGCTATGGGGCACGGTGTCCTGTCTCATCTTGCTTCAGAGACTACACATCAGCACCTGTGCTAGGCCAGTTCTCATTGCTTAAAGCCAATTGAAGGGATAAGGAAAAGTCCTAGCCAGCTCTGTACATATCGAAACACGCAAACAGAGCCATGTTTAACCAAGATAGAGATACTGTTCTTCATTCAAGGAAAGTTGTCCAAGTGGTCCTCCACAGTGAGCAGTGGTATAACAGTTCATTAAGAATCTATCCATGCTTCTGTGTTTCTCTGTGTTAGCTTCATTCTCAGCCTGGCTTCCTAGTGGCCTCAGTGACAGGCTGTGGCAGCTCCAAATAATCTTACTTCATAGCAATAAAAATCTCAGAAGGACAGAGCCTCTTCCCCAATAATGCTAGCAAGCCCCAAGAGGAAGTTTGATTGGCCTATTTTGTATCATGTATCCACCTCTGGGTCAATCACTGAACAGATAAAGAACTCCGGTTGGGCCAGAGTCTTGGGCCTGTACTTTGGGCATTCAGGTGAGATTGCATAGACTCAGAATGTGGGAGTAGGTACCACAAAGAAAAATCAGTGTTCTGTTACCAACAAGCAAGGGGCTACACGTTATAGGAGCAAAAAGAACTATGGCTGTACATCCAAAATTACTAATGTCTATTTTCTGTGAAAGGAAAAATTCACATTGAATCGGGAATTATTGTTGCTATTTCTAGTTTTAAGGTTTATTTTGTTAATTTTTTCTAACAAATGGAATTTTTAAAAAGTAAGAAAATAAGCCAAAACAAACTGTGATGAAAGTAATAGATAAAATCTAATATTATTAAAATAGAAATCAATAAAAATAGTAAAAGAATTTTTAAAATCCAAATTTTAATTATTTGAAAGGATTAAAAATAGATTATATGAGCTTTATAAAAGATAAAAAGCAGAAATATGTAAGTTTAAAAATAAAAAAGAAGGCACTATTAAAGATATACAGAAGAATTTAAAGTCATAAGTTGAATACACAGTTGAAAAGCACAACACATATGAAGGCAACTGTATCTGTTTGAATTTACAAATGATCCACTTTTCCCAAATCTTGGAGTAAAATTAGTACTTTAGGAAATTCTATATTTGCCTTATTTTCCTTCAGGTACTGCAAAGGATATACATGCCCTAGTCTGAGAAACCATGTAAAAAAAAGTATGACATATCAGAAGTAATCATAAATGAACACAAAATCAAATAAACATTAATTACTATAGACGACATGGAAAAGGTGATTTTGAAAGCGACATTGAAATAGACTAGAACCAGATGGTGTCATAATTGAGTTTTAACTTTTGTGTATGGATAATTAAAATGTTGCTTAAATAATTATAGGCCACAGAAAAATATAAATAGCACTGTAATTCAATATTTAAAGAGAAAAATCAATCAGTTAAATATAAATGCAAAAATAGAAAATCAGTCAATAGAATCCAACAATGAATTAAACATATAGTACCTTCATGGTTAAATAATAACTTTAGGATTCATTCTAAAACTGACAAGTAGTTTAGTATCTCAAAATCTAGTCATATGATTTACTACTAAAATACTTCTCCAATGGTTTATTATTTTTTTTATTGTTGGAAATGATCCTAAAGCTTCGTGGCTTAAATCATTGATGACAAGGTATTATTACTTGTGGTTCTATAGTTTGGCTGGGCTCAGTTGAATGGTTCTTCTCCAAATGGCATAACTGAGTCACTGATGTGATTCTCTTAGTGTTATTGCCAGGGCTAGAATATCCAAGATGGCCTCTCATGACTAAGTAGAATATCCCAAGCTTTAATACTGCACAGAACTAGGTTTGAAGGTGGGGAATGGGAGGCTGGGGGCTAGCCCTCTCAAGAGGATCAATTCTACTGTGCAAGTATTTATCAAATTCTGATTGTGTCACACTTACTCAGTGTTCAATTGGCTGAAGTCATGTGCGTGTCCTGAATCAGAGGAATACTTGAGTTGTAATACATGGAAATGTAGTTCTCTTAAGCCACTGATAAAAGAATATACCACAATAGCAAAAGAATTATAGGCATCTGTGATAAAATTGAGCAGTACTTGATAAAATTTAGCAGCTATTTCAAATAAAAATGTTACACAAAATGGGCATGGAAGGCAAGAGCAAGCATGTATATTGAATCAGCTGGAATAACCAAAGTTCAGCTCTTTTAGACCTATAAGACAACAACATCATATGATTCAACCTAATATTAACCTAAATGGAAAGTGCTAATACCATTTCATTAAAATCAGGAACTTAAAACTCATAATCATTACTATTTAATATCTTGGCATTCTAATAAATTTATTGAGGAAAAAATATAAAATAGCTTCTATGAAAATTGAAAAAAATCTAAATTATCTGTATTGATGATCACATACCCAGAAAATCCAAAATTATTTTATAAAGCACTATGTGAATTAATGGAACCAAATGTGTTCTGGCAGTCAACAGCACCTGGAAAAGAGAATAGGAAATGTTTCATTCACAAGAAAGAATATTTTTACTAGGCATAAATTTAACACAAATGCAAAATTATAACACCAAATATCTAGAACAAGACCTTAATAGATAGAAAAATATTTGTCTTGCTGGAGAAGACAATATAATTCTAAAACCCACTCTACCAAATTACAATAAAATATAAATGTAACACAACTACTGTTAGAATTTCATCAGTGTTGGGAAGCCAAGAATCAGACATTTGTCTCAAAACATATGGAGCCATGAATGTCTGAGAAAAACAAAGAGAAAAATCTTGAATAAGTACAAATTTCATATATTAAACTTTTTTTTTAAAAAAAGGGTACAGTGAAAATATTTCTTTCATCTATGTTCTACATCTGCTTTGTTCCTTCCCACTCTCTGTCACATATAACCTTCCAGTATTTCTTTATACATATAAAAGCAAGATACAAGTACAGAATTCCATTTTTCCGTATTTTTATAGAGACAGTAACATATATCACACCGAATCTTGTTTCTACATAAGTCTCTGATACAGTGGTGAGTATAAAAAGAGATTTTTGGTTATCTATTATGTAACTGTTGAAGATTTCTAATATATGAATTTAAGTAATTCCCTGTTGTTAGATAGTGAAGTTATTTTTAATATTTTGCTACTATAAGCAGGGCTACAAAATATATATCTTCTAATCTTTAATAAACAATATATCTGTAATATAATTTCCCAAAAATAAAACTGCTGGAAATACACATTTGAAATTTTGCCAAACTGCTTTATATGGGAGTCAGTGCAAGGGGTTATGGTCTTACCAGCAATGAATAAGAACGTATTCACACAAAGCCTCATCGATGGAGTGCGTTATGAAACTTCTGGGTTACTGCCAATTTAAGAGGCAAAAAATAGCATCTTAGCATAGTTTTCATTTGTACTATTTTTTCCTATTAAGAGTGAGGTTGAACATCACTTAAGAACCATTTTCATTTTCTTTTTAAAAACTCTTCATATTCTTGGTTCATATTAGATTGAAGGATAAATATCAGTGGAACAAAACAGAGAATGCTGAACAGACCTATTTATATTTCAAGTACGGCAAAAGTGATTTTTCATACCTAGAAAAGGCAAATTCAGAGACACAGAGAGCAAATATGTGCTTGGCTACGCTGGAGGCTAAAAAGACAAAAGAGAACTTTTGAAGATGACAGAAATATTCTATACTTGGATTGCCACAATGTTCACAAACTATGAGCTTACTAAATCATGCAACAAAGGTGACTTATATAAATTATTCCTTAAAAATGTTTTCAGAAATGATTTTTCATGGTGGTGGATGCTGTTTTGTGCACCTGTAGTCTCAGCTGCTCGAGATGCTGAGGCACATATCCAGGCCGACAGTTCCCTAGAAAAGAATGAGGTATTAAATTAGAATAATCGAATGACTGATCGGCTAGTCAGAAGGAGATAAATTCTAGGTGAGTTAAAGACCTACATGTAATGTTATCGTGGACTTGGCCTAGCCCCAATCTCCCAAAATGAGTGTACAGTGAATCAGCTTAAATAAAGAGAGACAATTGGCATGATTTGGGGGTATTCAGGAAGGTAGATACTCTCTGGGTGAAGAGACAAGAGCTTCTCTGGACAACTGTATGTATATGGTTTTCAAGCAAAGTAAGGGAATCTGAGGCAAGGTGGGAACTGAGCAGGACCTTGGGAAGTGAGTTCAAAGACTTCTCCAAGTAGTAAATTTTTTAATAAAGAGAATTGTTTGTTCTCTAAGGTTGGCTGCTTTATTGCTCCGGAACAGGGAATGTTTGCAGCCTGTGTCTTCCATGTCATCTTGACTTCAGAGCACTGTGATCGTGAGTTTTTCCAACACAGCCAGAGGTCCCTGCATGGTCAGTAGTTCAACCCTTACATAGCCTGGTCTCTGACAAATGTAAACAACAATAACACTTTTTAGAATATCACATAAAAAATGTAATGTGAGAGCTTTTTAATTGACTAGAAATTGTGAAGCTATATAGGGCATATACATATACCTATTTTATATGCATAAAAATAAATTGTTTGTGTTTGGAAAAGATTTCAGAAACTAAATGCTATGCTCTAAATGTATCTGTCACCCTCCCACCAATCACGTGTTGCATCTACCCCTAAGGTGACAATAGTAAGAGATGGGCCTTTAAAAGGTCATCAAGGCATAAGGCTCCACCTTAAGAATGGGATCAGTGTCTTTATAAACCAGGCCTGAGGGAGCTTGTTCACACCTTCACTATGTAAGGACATCAGTGAGGAATAGGCTCTTGCTGCCACTTTTCAGGCCTACAGATCTGCAAACACTAAATTGGTTGCTTGTAAATTAACCAGTCTAAGGTCTTTTGTTATAGTAGCAACTAAACAAATGAAGATACTAAGTCAACCATAAACACTAGATTGATGAGCAGAAGACTGTTGATCCAGAGATCAGATAGAGAATGAGTAGCCAATATATAAAGAAATTTTACAAAACAAACAAACAAGGAAGAGACAAACACTGTGACAGAAAACTGAGCCAACAAATCTGAATAATTTGCAGAAAAGCAATTGTATACAGCCAACACATATATAAAAAGAGGCTCAAATTTGTGTGCAGAGAGGCTGCTCTTAAAGTTATAGTGATACATCAGATTACTCTGATCAGATGAAAGATGAAAGAGACTTACAAACACTGCTGCTAAAGAGAACATGGGACCTTTTGTCCATTTCTGTTGGAAATATGTACCTATGCTATCTTTTGAGAAAGCAATATGACCACACTTTTATGATTAAAATGCATACATATGTGACCCGAAAATTCCACCCCCAGGAATCCATCCTATGGGAATAAAAACATCAAAACCCAAGGACATATTTACACAGACATGTATTATATTGTAAATCATGTTAAAATTAAATAATATGGGAATATCTGAATAAATCATAGCACAGCTTCGCTACAGTTATAAGTGGCCAATAAAAACAAATTGAAACTACATCAGGTGAATTAACAGTGATTACAGTTGTTATTGAAGAAAAAATCAAAATTAAAACTACATATACAAGACCATGTGGAATACCTTACTATATGTCTTTAGACATGCACGTTGATGTTTACACATGACCACATGATTCCATTGCTATGATACCACAAGTGGCTTAAATGACACACATTTATTGCCCACAGTTTCAGAGGCTGAATGTCCAAGATGAAGGTATTGGCGGGTTTGATGCCTGGGGCTCTGTTTGTTCTATTTCTTTCTGATACTGACCGTTCTGGCTTAGAGAACAGTGCCTCCGCAGTGAATCCTCATGTGGTAGACAGAAGCAGCACTGGTGTGTCTTCCTCTTCTTACAAAGGTAGCAAGGTCTCCAGCCTTGTGACCCAGTTACTTCCAAATGTTCCATCCACTAACATCACCACAGTCAAGTCTTCAGCTTATGAATTGCAGAGACATATTTCAGTCTGTAATAGATTAGTACTAAATTCTTTTTACAAGTTTCGTGGGTACCAAGGATGCACTTGGAATACTACTGAATTAACTAAAAATGTGGAAGAAGGAAAGATCAGTCCTTGATGAGCAGATTTCAGTATACCCAACAAATAGCTCTTGCTGGAAGATGTGTCCCTGTTTTTAACATGGAAAAAGGCAGCCTCAGAAAGGATTATTTTCCAAGCCAGGACCCCACAGCAAGGCAACGACTGAACCATAAATACCACCCAAGCCTCCTGACTTTCCCATGCCTTGAATCAGAGTCATTCCCAGATAAATA
The DNA here is from genome assembly GCA_004027295.1 of Dolichotis patagonum. Classification (NCBI taxonomy): domain Eukaryota; kingdom Metazoa; phylum Chordata; class Mammalia; order Rodentia; family Caviidae; genus Dolichotis; species Dolichotis patagonum. The sequence goes on from PVJX010004977.1 coordinate 32,330, forward strand.
TAACTAAGTCATGGGCGTAAAATCAATGAGCTCAAACATGCGAATGACAAAACCTGGGCTTCGTGGACGGGAAGCTTGGAACTGACCCTGTGACTAAAGGGTTCTTAAGTGTAACTTAGCTGGGGAGAATGAAAGCGGCTGCCTCTTTGCAGACCAGAAAGAAACAGAACAAACTGAGTGGCCAGAGCCACAGGCCCCAGGCTGGTGGCGTTGCTTCCAGTTGTCTCTTGCCCATTTGTAGAAAACAGTGCCTTTGGAGGGATTAGCGCGGAGTAGGAGTGGGTGAACAGATGTAACAGATTAGAGAGGAAATCTGTTCCTGGGTGGCTCTTGGCAAGACGGCGGGGCTGCTGGCAGAACAGGGAGGAGAGAGGACAGCGGAGGAAAGGATAGAGAACAGTCTTCATTTCAGATTTTGCAGGGCCTTCAGAACAAGAATCTTTACTTCCCCGTATCTAGGTAAACTCTAGCTAAGCTATAAGCAAAGAAATGAGGGCAGAGGAAATGGTAACAGGAAAGATAGAGTTTTCCAGAAAACAAGTGGCCTTCATTCAATGGGCAGGCTACCTCAGCATTCTCAGTTCCTCATTCATTGGACTTGTTTCTGAGGGCCCGGAATGCAACTCAAAAAAAAAGAGCAAGGGGATGAAGAGGGGAGGAAAAAGGGGACAAAAGAAAAGAAAAGAAGAGGAAGAAAAGAGAAAGAGCAGCTACAGTTCTCTGTTATTAAAGAATAGAGAGCCTGGTATGCACTCCTGTAATCCCAGCACTTGGGAGGCTGAGACAAGAGGATCGTTGTGAGTTCAAGACCAGCCTGGGCTACAAAGTGAGCTCAAGGCCAACCTGAACTGCACAGAGACCTTGTCTCAAAGAAAGGTTAAAAAAGAGAAAGAAAGGAAGAAAAAGAAAAAAAGAGAAGAGGATCCTGTGTCTTGGCACTGATCCCACATCTGGAAGTTGTCCTGGGATGTAAATCCACTTCCATTCCATCCTCTCACTTGGTAGGAGACAGGCGGACCCAGCTAAATAAAAACATGGAGGCACCAGGCAGCACCTAGCTTCCCCTCAAGGGCGCACGTCTCCACACGGACTGACGGCCAGGTCAGCGGGGCCGGGCCGGAGGAGGCAGTGGTGTGGTGGGGCCTTTGCCTCCCAGCCCTCTCACCCTGGTGCCATACACAGAGCTGCAGACCAACGGGAAGCAGCGACAAGGTCCGGAAGGCAAGATTTATTTTTATTTAGAAAGGTTGAAGAGGAAAACTTTAAAGTCGACTTAAATATTTACTCAAACAGGAGATGGACCGACAGCTGAAACATTCTAACCCACACTCAGGACAAGAAGGGGAAGGCTGCTTTTCTGAAGCAAGCCAGGGGCAGTAAAGAAATAAATTCCCAGGTGCAAAGATGGAACGGAAGGGGAGGAAGACTGAGGAGATTCCTGGACTTGACTTGGGCCTGAGGTCCTGCGGCCCAGCTCTTCCATCCCAGGTACAGTGCTTGCCACAAGGCTGGACAAGTCACTTGGCTGCTCTGGGCTTTGTGTCTTCATCTGTAATGTACGGTGGGAATGTATCCACCTCAAGGAAATCTTACGAAGTTTAGAACACACAAGTGAAGTAAAGTGGCGGCCCTTAGTAAAATAAGCTATCGCTACTTTACGCTGGTGACAGTGCTCAAACGACAGATCCTGGACCCTCTTGTAGGAAGAATCAGGGATCCGAGACAAAGCCTGGAACCTGTCTTTTGAACACACTGTGTAGTGTCCCAGACCGGGGGTCCTGTGGCCTCACTCACCAGCAGCCAGTGGGGCTCTTAACCTACGCAGCCTGGTTCAGAACCCTGCCCGCAGCTGCAGAGCCCAAGGCTGCCCAGAGGAGCCGTATGCCCAGCCCATCCTCCTGCTGCATCACCTTTCCAGCCTCCCCTCACCGTCCCCTGCCTCCCAGACACTCCAGCCTAAAGCCAGTGATTCCTCTGTGCTGTCATATCATCAGCAAGGCCTGTCAGCAGCACCCCAAGCCTGCCCATCCTCCCATCTCTGCCCATACCCACCGGTGTCCCCTCCTCGGACATAGCCACAGAGACTCAGTGAAGAAAAAATCACATCCCAGGGCTGCACTTCTCATGAGGCATTTGAGTTTTAAGAATCATATGCAAATTCCTCAGCACAGACTCAGTCCCTGGGTCTCCTACCTTGCCAGGCTGCCAGAGTCCCTCCCCTGGGCTCAGCCAAAGCAGCTCCTTTCTCTCTGGAAGCACGCCGAGCTTGTGCCTGACGTGGGGCCTTGGCCCTGGTTTTGTTTCTGCCTGGAGCACTTGTCTTCACCCCTGCTGCCTCGCTGCGTTCCAGAAGCTGCAGCTTTCTCCTGGTCTACGTCTCTCCTCGGACGCCACCTCCTCAGTGAGTCTGGCCCTGATGCTAGGGCAGAAGACCAGGCACTGGGACCTACAGCACGTCACTGGTTTTTCTCTGAACTCACTCTCCCAGTCTGTAAAGTGGGGGTGATAATAATAGCACCCACCCTTCATAGCTGTTGAGAATTATTGGCACTTTAGTAAATGGTCAGTGCATGTAAGGTGTTCTGTCACCTCTATCTCATGGGATCACAGCGCCTAGCATGTGTTTCTATCTCTCCAGGAGACTGGGGGGGCGGCTTACTCATCTTTGTGGCCAGGCCAGCTGGCACGATGCCTGGCCTAGAGAAGTTACCTGTACTGGGTTGAACTGTGTTCTACCCACCAAATTCATGCCCACACAGAACCTCAGAATGTGTCCTTATTTGGAAATGGAGTCCACAGATGCAGTTGGTTAAGGTGAGGTGGCATGAGATTAGGTCAGGCCGCAGAACAAGTGATGGTGCCCTGGTGAGAGCCCATGTCCAGACTCGGAGGAAAGAAGGCAGCTGGACAGTGATGACCAAGGCCAAGACCGAAGCCATGCAGCTACCAGCCAAGGAGCCACCTACTGCCTGCAAAAGCAGAAGCCGGCAAGAGGCAAGGCGGGATCCTCCCTGAGCGCCTGCAAGACTGTGGTCCTGCCAACGATTTGATTTTGACCTCTGTCTTCAGGGACTGAGAGAGAATAAATTTTCTGTTGTTTAAGCCACACCATTTGTAGCCCTTTGTTATGGCAGCCTGGGAAACTAATATTTAAACATCCAATAATTGGTGAGTGAGAGAGTGAATAAATAAATCAAAGATGCTTCCACAGTGCCCTGACCCTCAGGACCAGGCAAATGTTTTCCTTCTCTTTCTATAACATTACCAGGGAGCATGTCAGGGGTGCTGGCAGACGGGATCCCTTGGGAGAGAGGAGACCCAGAGTTGCTCCTCTGTACACTTGGAGTAACCTCGCTACCTCAGCCACGGTCAGCTCAACATGACCTACGATTCAAGAATCACCATCTGCCCAAGGAGCACGGTCCAAGTCCTGTAAATCTATCCATGCGTGGACAGCCCTGCATTGCCCTTGACCGGGTGCTGGGCTCACGCAGAGCCCTGAAGCCCCTGCTCTGGGGAAACTCTCGCTTCCTCTTCAATCCTTGGCTATTTATATACACTATATTGAACCGCCTCATTTTCCCAAGGGGGTCATTTGCCAAAGACTAAAACGGCTCAAAGAAACCACAGACCAAAATATGTTTCTGACAAGAACCACCCACCCCTCAATGTGCCACTTACTTGGCGAATTCGATCTGTCCCATCCAAAAGTGATGTTATTAGTTCACCCAGGCACAAAAGCACCCATCCCCTGTAGCTCCCCACCCCTCAATTCTTGGCCAGGCTTTGGGTTCAGGTTGATAGGACAATGCACAGTAATGAAGGTAGTGACTGCTGATCTTGTCAGGTACCATCAACATCATTGCAATCCAAAAGGTAAAGACTATTGTTAACTAATTTGGTGATGGGGAAACTGAGGCACAGGAAATTGATTAACTTGTTCAGTGTAAAATAGTGAATAAATGACAAGCCAGAGGCTGATGCCAGCTTGTCTGGTCCCAGAGCCCGGACACTCAGCCACTGATGACAGCAAGTCTGAAGGGCCCTGCTTTGCAAGAACCATCATCATCATGCTGTCACCAGGGGCCCTAACATGGTTCCCCTGAGTGTGTTTACCCTTGTTTGTTGTGTTTCTAAAAATAATGCACATGGATTTTCTGAGAAATAATTCAATAGAAAGCTTTATGAAAATAAAAGAAAGTGGAACTTGGAGTCCCTAAGACACAAAACTCATTCTTGGCTGTGCCCCGAAAACTGTGTAAGTTTGAATGATTCACTCATCTTCTCTGGGCTCTGTCTGATTTCTCCACCTGCCATGTGGTAACATGAACACACTGCCTGGTACAGAGTAAATAGTCAACAATTTCAATCCATCAGCTCCCCTTCGCCGAAGCAGATTTTACATGAAGCTCCACAGTTAAGTAGATATGATGTTCCCACCTTAAGTCATGTCCAAAGTCAGCCAGTAAGTCAGATTATGATTAAGAAATTTGAAACAAAATGTACCTCCAGAAATCAAGGACTCTAGTTGCTGACACCAAGGACCAACTACCCCAAAGGTGTGATGGTAAAAATGACCAATTTGGCCATCACTGGGCACCAATTACTTCTCATTTGTTGGAAAGACATGATGTACTGAACACTGGACTTTGATTGCGAACATAGGATTTGGACTCCTGGTTCAGTAGACAGCAAATATTAGCCCCTGATGTGCCCAACTGATCTAGTTATTTTGAGGCCAAAGGAGACAAGATCATTGACAAATGATTGTAAATATGAGGAGCTTGCACACACAAGCCATTGTTGGCTAGCACTGTACCTTGTCACCAAGCGATGGCTCTTCCAGCTCTGTAGATACCTGTCTGGACAGAGCAGGCCAGAAGCCTGGTGTGAGAGGGAGTACTAGATCTATTCTGCCCTGCCTCTAGTGCCCCCCTTAGCTCTCTGCTCTTTGTGTGGGAGGTGCTACTCTGAGACCATCCATGTCCTGGGGCTTCCTTGTCCTGTAGCATTTAGATCCCATCACTGAGGAATTGGACAAGGAAAGGGACACAGTGTTTCTGCTTCTGGCTTCCTGCCAAGCAAGCTATAACTTGGCAGGGCTGCAGATTTCTGCCTAAGATGACACTCCTATTTAGCAATCTCTTTCCCTAGACTCCAGCTCTCTCCTTATGCTACCAAGTAGGATAGCTGGGAGCAGATCCCAGGAAGGAGTGTTTAGGGGTGTGCAGACACTGCCCATTTAAAGATGAAGCTATGTTCCTGCAACTAGGTCAATAAATGACCTGGTCGCAAAGTGAGGAACCGTGTATAGTACATATGTTACAATCTTCAGAAGAAAGAAACGGTCAAAGGAAACTCCAACTGGATGCTTTGCTTTTATTTGCATAACTCTTACCTTCAGTACTGTCATGGATAACAGAACATAAAGCTACATACTGTATCATATAGTACAATCAGCAAAAGTCACAGCCTGTACTGTACAGAAAGTCACCATCAAGACTGCACCGCTGTCGTTCTTCCATTGCAAGTCTGAACGCAGCTCATAAGTCTGAAGAGGTGTTAATCAGATGGGTTGCTAAACAAGGAATCCCCGTGTTGAAGTGGACTGGGAAATTCAGGGCATCCAAGACAAGGCACTGAAGGGCAAGTCGCACAGATAAGCACATCAGCTCCCAGCTCTGGAAGACAACGTAGCATGTGCCTCAGAACTATTACACCTGAGCGGAGGAGGCGCACAGACTGTCCTCACTGATGCTGGCTCCTAGGACTTCCCCTGCCTGGAGTCAGTGACACATGCCTTCATCAAACCCTCTCCAGCTCCTTTCTTGAGTGTACCATCTCTCCTGCCCTGACTCATAAAAGAGCCAAGGACCAAATGCCACTGTGTTTTCTTACCTCATTCTGTTTGAATAACTGGTACAGTAGATGCTTGAGTCCTACCCATACCCTATCACCCACTGTCTTTATACATGGCCACTGTGCCTTCAAGCCCCTGTGGCTGTAGGCAGAAGGGTTTCCTACTCCTTCCCTCACCTGGGCCACAGTGACAGGGGTCAGCAGCACCCTGGAAGCAGCCCTTAAGCTGGTGGATGTACCCAGCCTTCTCAGTCCTCAGCTGGGATGGCTCCAAAACATGTTCTACATTTTCCAGAGGTCTCAACTGAACTGCTCACAGCAGTGACCTGCTTATCAGTGCGCCCTGTTGCCTGCCTTCCTTTTCCTGACCCATTTCCTGAACTACCTCCCCACTGTATTAGTCAGCTTGGCATCGCTACAGAGAAATACCTGATGCATATGGGGCACTTAAAAAAAGAATTTAGCTCATCACTCTGGAGGTTCAAGACCAAGACTGGGCAATCCCATTGCTTTGGGCCTCTGATGAGGGTGCCAGGTGACAGGAGCCTGTCAGACTGAGGGGTCACATCATGAGCCAAAGAGAGAAGAGCTGGTCCTGCAATGCCCTTGGAAGGTAGCCTCCAATGACCTACAGACTTCCCACAAGGACCTGTCTCATAAACTCCACAGAGCCTCCCAGTGCTGCTTCTCTGGGGATCAAACTTTCACATGTGGGCCTTTGGGTGACATTCACCCAAACCATAGCACACACTCCCCTAACAGTTCTTCCAAAGGTCACTTCCTAGTGAGCCTATGTGTACCTAAAATTTTGTCTTACAATGAGCGAGAACCTAGCCTACAATACCGAGAGCATAACTGACATTTCATGAGCGCTGTAGACTAAACAATCTTGATTCCTCCAAGGTTTCTAAGGCTCTTCACAATCAGCCTTTGCCCACCACTGGGCTTCACCATTCTCCAATCGTTTCTCTAATCTTTTCCCCAGGGCTCTTTTGCTTGACTTCTATGTGCCAGCCACACTCAGTTATTTGCTGTTCTTGGAACACATTCTGATCTTCCAGCTTCTGGCCCCATGCTACGCTGTTCTCTGCCAGAAACACCCTTTGCCCACCATTCATTCATCTACTCCCCTTCGTCTTTGGGGTTTCAGCCTCCCCTACCCACCTCCCGCAGGCAAACACCAAAGCTAGGTAACCACATGTCCCTCTTTTGTTCCCTGAGACCACCCTGTTCTGTGACTGCCTATTTTCTCCTCTGGGCCATAAGCTCTGGAACACAGGATTTCTCTTGCTTATGTCCAGATTCCCAAGCCTAGCACTGCACTATGAAAAGCAGGCATTTTTTTTTTAAATAAACGCTTGATGAATTAATGGGGGAAAAATAGAAAATGAACAAAACATTCATAATTTGCAAAAGGAATAAGGCAGTTCCTGTAATATCAGATGGAATACGGCAGGTACCATGAGGAGAGTCTAAACCGCTTTGCAGGCAGGCTGCTGGAGTGGAAAGACAGCAGTAGTTACTCTCTTGCAAATGTGGGAGCATTGACTTGGGAGGTGGTGAAGGACCCGAAAGTTGATTCAAGGGATTGGCAGTGACAAAGAGTAAGGAGAGGAAGTGTTCTGGTGAGGGGAGCCAAGAGCACATGTCCTAAGGCAGGACATTCTCTGCAGCAGCCTAAGAATGAGAAGCGCCTGGGAAATCCTCAGAGGTCCAAGGAGAGCAAGGCAGGATGCTTCCCTGGCCTCCTAGATCCCCAAGGCTCTGAGGGATTTTGCTTATTGTTTAGTGGGCTGCCCTTCCCCCGGCACTGCCATCTTTCCTTCCTTCCTCAGCTTCCTCTGGTGCTGGGTGAGGCTTCCTGTAAAGTCATTCTGAGAACTGTACTTTTCAGAGCTTTGGAGACCATGAATGCCTGCCAGCAAAATTACCACCAACATCCCCAGAGATTCCAAGAACCCTTTCCTTCCCCTGCTAAACCTAGGCATTCCAGACAGCATTACTTCTTCTAGAGGATGAAGAAGGAGAGGGATTCTCTTTGCTTTCAGGGGCCCACCTTTGACACAGACTCCAGATCACTCAGGAAAAGTAGTGGGTAACTTCTATTTTTTTCTTTGACAATGAAGCCAAATTGTAACTACCAGGATGCTTGCTATTTAAAGGAATCCTACTGTGAATCATTTCCAGGACAAAGCCTTGCTGCAAAGTGAACTAGTATCCTCTTTTCTCTTTAAATCAGTAAATTCTGAAAGTAAATAAGGTAAATTTCCATTTCTAGAATTCAGAAAAAATATTTATATATAGATAACTCAGTAGTGCAAGAAAAATTATACGAGGGCATACAACAGTCTCTGGAATGATCACAAAATTCTATAATGTCCCAGAATGCCTTTTGAAAATCAAACTATTGGCCAATAACCCTTTATCCATAATTCCCAAATTCCAAACACTTTGAAATTCAATTTTTTAGAGAGTGTCTTTGTTACTTTTCTCATTGCTGAGATAAAATGCCCAATGTCCATGGTTAAGGAAGGAAAGGTTTACTTAGCTCGCAGTTTGCAGAGGTTTCAGTGCATAACTGACTGGCTACAAGGCAGGGTGGCATGGGAGAGAGGTGGCAGAAGATACCAAAAGCAACAAGAGGGAAAAAAAGGAGAAAACAAGTCTCTCTGCCTTTTCATCTGGGATTAGGGTGATGCCAATCCAATCAGTGGACTGATCCAACAATCACCCAACCTTAATTCTAGCACCCTTAACCCTAGCGTTGCACTATGAATCTAGTCACAACTAGATTCAGCTATCTCCAGAAAAAGCCTGCCCCCATGACTGCATGAGGCTTTGAGGGGACATGTAGACACAAACCATAACAGAGGGCAAATTTAGTGCCAAATTCATGTGGTAGCAAACAGGACCAGAACTAATGAGATGTTACTGATAGTCCATATTTATCTTAAAGCAAACCTTCGTACCTTTTTGCTGCAGAAGTATAAATATGCTTTATTATAGGGTTCTAGCCTAGACTGTACTGGGAAATATTATATTACACTCACTGATAGTCCATATTTATCTTAAAGCAAACCTTCATACCTTTTTGCTGCAGAAGTATAAATATGCTTTATTATAGGGTTCTAGCCTAGATTGTATTGGGAAATATTATATTACACTCAGTGTAAGCACAATATTATATATTATTTATATCTTTCTAGAATGTAAAACATTCAGAATTACAGACTACATCTGAACCAAAGGGCTTCAGATAAGGTTTTATGGACTGACTTTGTATAAATTATATTCAGATTTAAATGGGTGTCAGTTTTTGCATAGTTCAGCTGTTAAAGGTTGGAGTTCTTGCTAGTCCCCATTTATTGTCTTGATCCTTCCAACACTCTCCTCCTCCTCCTCTGTGCCCTGTGGCCCGCTGTCACCCGCAAGCACCTGCATGTGCCACCTCTATCTGGCTGGCTCTGTGGGGGTGTGGGGCAGGCACTGACTGGACAGCTGGGGGCCAGGAGAGAAGGGCACCTCGGTGTTTCCTCCCATTTCTTCCTCTCTTCATGCACGTCACTGGCACTTCCCATCTCCCGTCCCATGTCAGCTCCTCCAGGTGCCCTGGCTCTCACAGCCCCAACACTCAGCGAGCCTCAGAACACTGTACTCTCGTCCTCTGCCACCTGCTTTTAGGGTGTAACTGTTCCCCATTATTGCGGGCCCCTGAGTGCCTCCACCTTGGTGTTTGCTTTCTATCCTTTGCCTGTACCTTGTAAGAAGCCCTGCCACAAAAGTCTCCCCATTTGACACACCTGCAGTGAAGTTTTATTTCCAGCTGCCGTGGACCAAGGTAATAAGATGGAGGGCACTTGGAGCGCCCTGGAAATGCCCTCATCTCAGATCCACAGGCCTGCATTTGAAGATTGGCTCACTCTGGTCAAGTCATTTCACTTTTCTAAATCTTGATTTTCCTACCTATAAAGGGACCATGAATACTTGCTTGAGAATGCTCTGTGATAGTGAAACAAATTGATGGGTGTGAAAATGTCTAGGAAACACTAAAGAAACACAAGGAATTAAAAAACTCCTAAGAAAGTAAAATATCCCAGGGATGGTGGTACATGCCTATAATCCCAGCACTTGAGAGGCTGAGGCAGGAGGATCTCTGTGAGTTCTAGGCCAGCCTGGGCTACATAAGCAAGTTCAAGGCCAGCCGGCACTACATTTTTTGAGATCTTCCCTCAAAAAAAAAAATTACAGTATTTAATTATTCCAAATATCCTACCCTAAATTCTTCTGCACTTGCTTGTTTAAAGAAAAATAGTCCAAAACCCTGTGCTGAGGCTAGAGGGGGCTTCAGGTGACAAGAAAAGAAAGCCCAGTTTCCCCCCTTCCTATTTATCTCCTTTGCTGCCGCATTTTCCTGATATAAGAAACTTCTTCCCTCCTCCTGGGAGTACCAAGTGTGGACAGAGGCTTCTGTGCTTGAATTTCATCCTGGCCAAGCTGCTTGGCTTTTCCATCTTCTGCCATCCTGTAATCATTTTGAGTTTCAAGTTACTATTCTTCCAAATCTTCCCCATTCTGTCTAGGGTTTTAGGAGTTCTATCTGCTTTTAAGTCACAGGGTTTTCAAGAGTGCCATGCTTTTTAAATAAGAACCCATCATTCACTGACGTTCTTTTTACCTCCTCATCCCAACACGCTCTCAAACAGGAATCTCCCATGGATGGCTTTTGCCCATAAGGAATGGCTGCTCTGGCTTTAGGAAAACTCAGATTGAGTTTTTGTGGCCAAAATTCACCAGGAAGAGCCTTAACTCTCTCTTCTACTTCAATCATACAAGCTTGGCTGCATGACTGGGCCTTTTCCAGGAGCTGCTCCTTCTGGCACCATGTGGGTGTGCCTGCCTCTGCACACAGAACAATCAACAACGCTGAGTGACTCCTTAATTGATTTTACAGAACTTCCTCTTCCTATCACAAAATATGGCTTTCCGAGCAACACCTTCACTGTAGCCTGCTCCAACCAGGAAGCCCTCATGAACCAGATATGTTCTGGAAATAAAGATTATTTTACATGCAAATGGGTAATTGATACTTTTACCCTCCCAATAAGCCTTATTAGTTTCTTTACCAATCCTAATGCCAAAACAGGTTTTTTGTTCATGGTACCTACTTTGAGATTTATTCAAATTCTTTCAATCTCTGGAGTTTTGTTGTACCAAACACATGCTAGACATGAAAAGGACATTCTATACAAATTGGCATTACTTTGACATACAAAGATTTTGGTCAGGCTAATTATGGTAATTGTACTTAATTACTTTAATGTGGTACAATTTTCTTTCTTCTAGATAATGTATACTTACAAGCACAAAAAGTTAATCTCTTTTAACTAAGAGATGGCATGACACCTCTATCATGTGTGATAGCCTAACAGGAAAGGCCTATGAACTAGATTATGGCTAAGGAACACACTTGACTTTGTGTCTCCATCTCTCCCCTCGGGCCTGCAGAATGGAAGAAAGTCCCTATGTGTGAGTTAAATAGAACTGAAGTTTAATTCAGCACAGTGCTGTCCACAGGGCTTGTATCAAGGGCAGCAAACACTGCTGAAAGGGAGGAGCAGTAAATGTGTTAGAACTTGTGGGTCATATGTTCCTAGTTGTAACCTCCCATTTGCTACTATAGTATAGAAAGAGTCATAGACTAACGTAAGCAAATGAGCAGGACTGTGTTCCAACAAAACTTTGTTTACAAAAACAGATGTTAGATAGACTTGACTCAGGGGTTGTAGCTTGCTAATCCCTGCTTTAATTTTTTAATAGAGCAGTTGCTGCATTGTACTGTAATTATATGTAACTTTCCTGGCTACTCAATAAATACATGGACTTTTTCTAATAAAGACTCTCCAGTGTTGAACATTTTCAAAGAAAGTCCAAACTATCAGAAAAATAACTGATTCATTCAGGAGTCATCACTGGATACTAAAATAAGTGGGAGAAATTAATGAAAAACAGGATATTTATATGGTCTCCAAATATCTCCCTACAACATATATATTAAATGCAAGGAAGAAAATGGTAACTTTTATAGGGAAGAAAATTTGGCAGAAACTCCCTTGATCAAGTGATCAAATATACTTCATTACAAGATAAATCAACACCACCTGTGATATGCCTGGCAAAAATAATGTGAATTCAATCATGGAAAAACATCAAGCAAACCCACACTGAGGGACATAATGGATATTATTTCTATAGTATCGTGAGGAAGACAGGAAGGAGGGACCCAGGAAGAATCTGAAGTACGAATTGAAGCCCACAGAGAGAGTGAAGAGAAAAACTTCAATGATGAAGAAGGTAACTGGCAGTATCTTCTTCCTGAGATGGGACTTACTGTGCAAGAGAAGCAGTTTGAACCTGTGGATGCACAGTCGTAGTCACAGTGACAGCTGGTGACCCTGGAAACCTCTGCATAGAGACAGAGCCAACATGAAGGACTGCACTGGCTGGCAGTGAGTTCAGAGGACTTAGTCCTCCCATGGGAGAGAGCAATTGGCTGGGAGACATCTTGGAGATAGGCTGGTTGAGCTTAGAACCCAGAACTGCTTGCTGCCAGCTCCATCCAGCAGCTCCCAGTCAGGTGCAGGCCCATGGAAATTACTTGGGTATGGCAAGCTCAATGTGTTTGTTCCAGGGGCAGGCTTTCTGAGATTATCTACTATCCCACCAAAAAGCTACTGCTGGCTTGCTGGGATAGATCAGCATGATTTGCGGTTCTGTCTCTACTAGTAAAACCAGAGAGAATCCTGGAAATGGAGTTTGTTTTCTTTTTTGTTTTTGTTTTTTTCTCCTTCTTTGTTTTTATATGAGTCTGAACATGGTTCCTAGCCTCTTTGTGGGTATGGCTCTGTTTTGTTCTTCCTTTTATCTCTATCATTTCTCCTTTCCTTCACTTTTCTGTAACAGTTTCCCAAAGTTGTTGTAATCCCCCTTTGCCCTCCAATCTTAATTCTAATCTCTTCCTCTACTTCTACTTGTCTATTTTCTCCTTAATTCATTTAAAATTTTAATCTTTGAGGGCAAAATTGCCAAATTAAAGACCTATATAGTGTATAATTTCTTTCTTATTTTTTTCTTTTTTGAGACAGGATCTTGCTTTGCAGTTCAGACTGGTGTTGAACTCGCTTTGTAGCCCAGGCTGGTCTCAAATTTGCAGTGATCCTCCTGCCTAAACCTTCTGAGTGCTGGGATTACAGGCATGCACCACCACACCTGGCTATATTGTATATAATTTCTAGTTTGTTCCACGTTTTGTTATGTAATCACAAATCTAGTTCATACCTTTGAAAGTGGCAAATTAAAGGTTAGCTCAATTTGTCATTTTCTAGGTTTTGTTTGATGCTGTTGGTACCACTGTAGCCAAAATTTACATAATTGTTCTAAATAAATGTTGATTCTGGCATTATATGATTGAGTTCACTAAGGGTCACAGAAAATACTATGTCACAGAGCTAAAGAACCAGGGACTAGGCCAAACAAGCAACAACTTCTCATCTCCAACAAACTGAAGAGGTCATATCTTCCAACAGATGCAAAACCCAAATACCAGCTACACTTGGAAGATACCTCAGAGAAATAGTCATCACCTAAGGATCCTAAATACTGGCAATAAAGCAACCCACCATAGGCAATTTACACACATCACTCCAGGAATTAAACTTAAAAAAGAGAGAAAATAAAATGGAAAGACACTTAAGCAAAATGCAACCCCAGACATTCAGTTCAACAAAGGCAAATCCAAGGGACAATGAGATGAGAGGAACTGTAAATCCCCCAGCAAGTCTCTCTAAAGTGGTAGCAACAAAGCAATTGAATGAGTCTCTGGAAAAAATGAAATAAGAAATAATCTCTCAGATAATTACAGAGATTACAAAAATACATGCCATTCTTGATGACACTGGAGCAGATACAGACAAAAAATAGACAAGCTAAAGAAAATTATGGAAGATCAGCACAGGAAAGAAATAGAATCCATAAAGCAGATTCCAGCAGATATCCAGGGAAATAAAAACTCCATTGAGAGCATTCAAAACAGATTAGGCCAATACAAATATAGGGTCTCAGATATTGAAGACAGGCTTGCAGTTAGTGACAAGGAAAAGAAAGGTTTCTCAAAAATAGCAAGGGACCATAAAAAATCAATCCAGCAGCTGCTAGATGAGAAAAAGAAGAATAATTTAAGATTAATTGGAGTCAAAGAAAAAGCAGGAGATACTACAAATGACATTAAAAAGTGTTCACAGACATCATGACAGAAAATTTTCCTGGTAGAGAAAAAGAATTTCACATACAGATAAATGAAGTATATAGCTCTCCAATTAGCATTGATCAAAATAAATGTACAGCCAGCCATATCATAGTCAAGATTCCAGAAATTTAACACAAAAATAGAATCCTAAAAATTGTCAGAGAAAAAAAAACAAATTAACTATAAGGGAAAGCCCACCACAATCACAGCTGACTTCTCAGCACAAACTCTTAAGTCAAGGAGCACTTGGAGTGAAGTACTCCAAATTCTAAAGGAAGACAACTTTCAACCCAGATTGAGGTACCCTGCAAGACTATCTTCCAACATTGATGGAGAAATAGGATACTTCCATGACAAAGAATATCTGAGGAAATTTATGACCACCAAACCAAGGCTCCAAAATGTTCTGGAAAGAACATTATTCTAGAAAGAGATAATAAGGACTACAGCTCCATGAACCCCAACAGAAGGAATCCACCAGGGAAGGGAAACAATTAGAGGGAGGGGGAAAATGGGGGCATCAACAACAGAAAAATAACATGAGAAGAATAAGTCAATACATATCAGTTATAACTATCAATCTTAATGGTCTCAATTCAGCAATCAAAAGGCACAGACTAGCACAATGGATCAAGAACCAAGATCCAACAATATACTACACACAAGAAACACATTTAATTAAAAAAGAAATTCATAGACTGAAAGTCAAAGGATGAAAAACAATACTTCATATGACAGAAACCCAGAAAAAAGCAGGGATAGCAATTCTATTTGCAGATGAAGTGAATTTCAAACCAAGACTCATTAAGAGAGATAAAGAATATCATTACATCCTCATAAAGGGAAAAATCCAAGAGGAAGAGATAACAATCATAAGTGCAACAAATACCAGCATACCCAACTATATAAAACAATTACTAATGGACATTAAAAATCAAGTAAGCTCTAATACAATTGTACTAGGATACCTTAATACCCTAATGTCATAAAAATACAGATCAACTAGACAAAAATCAATAATGAAATATTAGAACAAAATCAAACTTTTGAACAAATGGACTTACTAAATATCTATAGTGTTCCACTCCACAACATCAGAATACACATTCTTTCAGCTTCACATGGGACGTTCTGCAAAATAGACCATATGCTGGCTCATAGAACATGCTTAAGTAAATGCAAAGGAATTGAAGTTATCCCATGCATACTATCAGATCACAGTGCAATGAAATTGTACATCCGTGGCAAAGGAAACCATAAGAACTTCATAAACACATGAAAATTAGCACCCTACTGAACAACCAATAGGTCACACATGAAATTAAAGAAGAAATTAGACAGTTTTTACAGTTGAATGGTAATGCCAATACAATATACCAGAACTTACGGGACACAATGAAAGCAATCTCAGGAGAGACATTTATAGCAGTAAATATCCATATCAGGAAAACAGACCAAGTGCATATAAACAATTTAAGGGTAAACCTCAAACTCCTAGAAAAAGAAGAGCAGGCTAAGCCAAAAGCTTGTATGAGGGAGAAACTTATAAAGATCAGAACAGAAATTAATGCACTGGAGACTAAAAAATCATTACAAAGAATCAATGAATCAAAGAGTTGGTTCTTTGAAAAACTAAATAAAATTGACAAGCCCTTAGCCAAACTTATCAATAAAAGGGAGGAAAAGGACTCAAATACATGCAATTAGGAATGAAAAGGGTGAAATCACAACAGACCCTACAGAAATCCAGAAGATCATCTATATCTTCTTTGAAAACTTGTATTCTAATAAGATGGAAAATACAGATGAAATGGACAGCTTCCTAGATATGTATGAGTTACCAAAGCTGAATCAAGAAGATAGAAAAATCCTAAATAAACCAATATCAATCAATGAAATCAAAGATGTAATTAAAAACCTATCAACAGGGCTGGGGATTTAGCTCAGCTGCACAAGCGCCTGCCTGGCAAGCACAAGGTTGTGAGTTCAATCCCTGGTATGAAAAAAAAACCTATCAACAAAGCAAAGCCCAGGTCCTGATGGATTCACTTCTGAATTCTACAAGAAACTTAGTAAAGACCTAACACCACTACTTATTAAACTCTTAATGAAATTGAAAGGGAAGCAGTACTCCTAAATTCATTTCTGGAAGCAAATATTACTCTGATGCCAAAACCAGAGAAGGAACCAACTAGGAAAGAGAATTATAGGCCCATTTCCCTAAGGAACTAGATGCAAAATTCCTTAATAAGATATGGGCAAACAGAATGCAGCAAATCATAGATATTATACGCAGTGATCAAGTGGGATTCATTCCAGAGATGCAAGGATGGTTCAACATATGTAAATTCATAAATGTTATACACCATACTAACAGAGCCAAGGACAAAAATCATATGATCATCTCAATAGATGCAGAAAAAAGCTTTTTGACAAAGTCCAGCACGCATTCATGATAAAAACCATACAGCAAATTGAAATAGATGATCTGTATTTCAATCTTATAAAAACCATCTCTGAAAAACCAATAGTCAGCATCATACTAAATGGACAAAAACTGAAAACTATCTCTCTAAAATCAGGAACAATACAAGGATATCCATTGTCTCCACTCTTATTCAACATAGTCCTGGAAATATTATCTGGAGCAATTAGAGAAGAGAAAAAAATGAAAGGAATAAAGATAGGAAATGAAGAAGTTAAACTATTGCTATTGGCAGGTGACATGATACTTTACATAGAAGACCCCCAAAAAACCACCAAAAGACTAGATTTAATAAGAAAATTCAGTAAAATAGCTGGATACAGTCAACACTCAAAAATCAATACCCTTCCTGCACATGAATAACAAACTCACTGAGAGAAAAATCAGGGAAACAACACTTTTCACAATAATATCAAAAAAAAAAAAAAAGAAAGAAAAGAAATACCTAGAATCAATCTGATAAAAGATGTGAAAGACTTCTACATTGAAAACTACAGTACTCTGATAAAGGAAATTGAAGAGGATATTAGAAAATGGAGAGCTATCCCATGGTTTTGAGTAGGAAGAATCAATATAGTGAAAATAACCATACTTCCAAAACTGTTACACATATACAATGCAAACTCAATCAAAATTTCAATAGCATATCTCATAGAATTAGAGAAAACAACCCTAAAATTCATCTGGAACCAGAAGAGACCTAGAATAGCAAAGGGAATTGTCATGATTTATGTCAGTGGCCCCCAGGCCTCATGCATTTGCATTGTGCATTTGTGATTGGTTCACTGTCTAGCACTTGCGTTGATGGTGTCAGTGCTACACCCGCCTATGGGTGGAGCCAGAATACAATGTAATGGCAGGAAAAAGGTGTGTCTCTCTTGCAGATTTCTGCCTTGCTGTTTTGCAGCCTCCATGAACTGAGGCCCCGTCATGCCACCCTGCCTTGGAGCCAACTGAGTATGGACTGAAGCCTCCAAGAACTGTAAGAAATAAACCTTTCCTTTCCCAACTTTGGGCATCAGGTATTTTGTCTCAGCAACAAGTAAAAAGTAACTAAGACAGCAATCTTGGGCAATAAAGACAAGACAGGGAATATCATGATCCCTGACTTGAAATTATACTATAAAGCTACTGTGATAAAAACAGTATGTATTGGAAAAAACCCCCAAAGAAACAAACAAACAAACAAAAAAAAGACTCAAAGATCAGTGAAACAGATTAGAAGATGCAGACTCCAGACACATTAATGTACCTTGTCTTTGACAAATGTGCCAAACACATTCATTGGAAGAAAGACAGCCTCTTTAATAAATGGTGCTAGAAAAACTGGCTGTACATATGCTGAAGATTAAAAATGGACCCATATCTTTCACCATGCACTAAGCTAAAATCAGAATGGATCAAAGATCTTAATATTAAAACAGGAACATTAAATCTTCTGGAAGATAGAGTAGGTAAAACTCTTGAAGACATTGGTGTGGGAAAAGACTTTATGAATAAACCCCAATTAAATGGAAACTATCACAAAGAATCAACAACTAGGATCTAATTCTATTGAAAAGCTTTTGCACAGCAAGAGAAACCACTAACAGAGTAAAGAGGCAACCCATAATGTGGAATAAAAAGTTTGCCAGCTATACCTCAGACAAAGGATTACTATCGAGAACATGCAAAGAACTCAAAAAGGCAGGCCATGCAGGACTGAGACCATGTGGTACCCAGCAAGAGAAAAATCAGATAGCATCTCTTGAGAGTTGGTCATTCTGGGACTGGGAGGAGCCCACCAACAAGCCAACTAGTCAGCCTTTCTGATAAACCACACAAGCCATGTGGGGCCCAGGAAAAGAAAAGTCAGTACCTCCCATGAACCTATCGGCTCACAGCCTGAGAATCAACCCCCGCCCCACTATGTTCCCCTGTAAGCAACCAGCTGACTTGGGGGACAGGCTGAGTTGATAGCGACTGAGGTACAAAAACCAACTGAATATTTATGTAGTTTGTTTGACTTTGTAGTCCTGGAGCCAGTGGTGTGGGCATCTATAGGGAAGATAACATTATATAGTATAGAATCTATGGGGGATTTCCTTCTATTTTTTTTTGAAATCCAATATTGTTCTCAATGTTTTGCTTTGTTCCAATTTATTGTTTTCAGTATTCTGTTTCGAGTGGTTTTATTCTGTTTTATTTTGCTGTATCTGATGGAATGAACAACTATTGTGAATATAACAATATATATGGTAACTATTGTTGTTTTCCTGCTATCCTACTTTTAAGTTCTGTACAACTTTCACTGCTTTGTTTTGATTTGATTTGTTCTGTTTTGTTTTATTGGATTTTATTATCTTTAAAATAAAAAAATTAAAAAGAACTAAAAAAAATCAGTCTTCCTGGATTTAAAGGCCCAACCCAAAAGTGGGCATCTGAGATGAATATGCATTTCTCAGATGAAGAAATACAAACAGCAAATAAATATATGAAAAAATGTTCAACATCACTGGTCCTTTGACAAACATAAATTAAAACAACACTGAGATTCCACCTCACCCTGAAGAGTGGCTATTATCAAGAAATCAACTAATAACAAGTGCTGGAAGGGCTGTGGAGAAAAAGGAACACTCCTCTACTGATGATGGGAGTGTAGACTTGCACAACCACTGTGGAAATCAGTGGAGATTTTTCAAAAAACTAGGACTGAGGTTCCCATTCAACCCAGCTATTTCCCTTCTGAGTATCTTCACAAAAGAATTAAAAATATACAACAGCTATATATATACCTATGTTTATAGCAGCACAATTTGTAATAGCTAGATCTTGGAAATAACCTAAATACCCATTGACTGATGAATGAATAAAAAAGATGTGGTACTGTTATGCAATGGAGTACCACTCAGCCATAAAGAAGGATAAACTGGAGACTTTTATAGGTAAATGGATGCAACTTGGGACCATACTCATAAGTGAAATAAATCAGACACACTTATGTAAATGCTATATTGTCTCACTAGTGTGAGAAGCTGAAAGAAACAACACGAAGATGTGTATATATATTACTGATTTCTCTGAGTTCACTAAAGAGAAAGATTTGTGCTGATATTGTTCAGACAATTGAATACAGATATCTTCTGCTCTGGGTGAATGACTGAGGGATGACAATGCACAATGTATGTACCATTGTTGCCCCTCAATAGACATGCTTTGAAATTTTTTTTTTCTCTTTGAAATAAAATGGATTTTTAAAAAAGCAGCCCCAAATAACCTGAAATGACACAAATGCCTATCAACTGAGTCAGTTAAATAACACAAGTTTTCCCACATGTGAAGTATTAAATAACTGTTTAAAAGTAGGGGATAGTGCATCTGCTGACATGGAAGTTTATCGACAACACACTGTTGAGTCAAAACCTAGTGACATTTAGTTTGTGTTGTATAAATACCTTTGTGCCTGTGAGTATGTGTTTAATTTCTGCAGGAGTATGTTTGTGCAAAACTTTATGCAAATTCACAGGCTTTCCATTCATGGAAAGGCCCAGAAGAAGAGATCTTTCAAACCACACAGTACCTGACAACCACCTGGGGATCTTCTTAAACTGCAGGTGTCACAGACAGGGATCTATGAACACTTAGCATCTGGAAGGCCAGGAAGCAAGCTACTTTCAGTGGTTTCACCTTAAAGAGTGGAAATTATTACTTTTAACATTTATATAATTTCATACTGAGTGGTATTTTTGAATAGGCATTTATTCCTTTTAAACTATTAAAATACATGGGGTAGTTTTGTTTTGTTTTGTTTTGTTCTGGTTTTGGTACTAGAGTTCAAACCTAGGGCCTTGTGCATGTTAAACAATCACTATACCACTGAGCTACGTTTCCAACTCAAAAACGCGTTATTCCTCCCCTACCTGATACCAGCCGAGGTACCCCAGGCCCTCAGCTGTCCTGGAGTGTGCTGGGTCCCAGGAAGCAGCATGTGAAAGTGTGAAGGCCTCTGTGAAAGTGCCTCCTCTCCAAAGTCAGGCTCAAAGTGAAAGCCAGAGTGAGATCCTGCATATGAAAATTGTGGGTGCTTCTGAGAACAATGGCTGTGGTATTCCCACAGAAATGAGTGCCAGGGACACTGCCCCTTAGCAAGCACAGCCCCTTGATCCTCTGAGACACCTGTGGGAAATGAGGGCAACAGAAGCGCCAGCGAACAATGGCTCCTAGTTTGTTTCTCTGCGGTGTGAGCAGTTTGCTCTGATGGTAGGCGTGCTTTGTCTCTTCCGACAGCAGCCGCGGAGGCCAGGGTGTTCAGGCAGGATGGTGCGAGGTCTGCTGGCCATGGCCAGTGACTGGGAGGCCTGGTTTCCTGGAGTGCTCTGTGCAGCTCTGAGGGTGAGCTGATTCTACTTCTGAATGGAATGAGGGACAATAGAGAGAGGAGGGATGCATCCACACAGAATCAAGGAAGAACCGAGAGTCTCACGGACTCCAGCATCTTGTTTTTCCTCATCTCCAACACCTACCCTGGTCCAAGCCACCATTCCATCTCACTTGGATGGTTGCAGTAGCCATAACTGTAATCATAGCAATAAAAAACTGTTTTCCCATCTTGTGCTCCTGCCTCCTTTGGCCTGGGCTCAACAATGCAGCACAGCAATCCTGTTAACCTAGAAATCAGATCCTGCCACACCCTTGCTACCTGTGGCTTCCCATCTTACTCAGAATGAAGTCCAAATTCCTCACAGTGGCACAGGAGGCCCTGCCCTGTCTGGCTCCCAGACTACTGTTAGCCTTGAATGTGCTTCCAGAAGGGAGCTATCCTGCCCTGCTCTCTCTTGCTGTTCCCGGACTACAAATATTTCATCACCAAGAGCCCCATGATTTCCTTTTCCTCTGCCTGGAATGTTTTCCCCTTAAATTTCTACATGATTTCCTCACCAACTGCAATTCTTTGTTCCTGGCCGCTATGTCTAAAATTCCAACCCTCATTGTTTTCTTTCTCTCTGCTCTGCTTTTCACATAGGTACATTCTCCATCTCCTGTGGCCCAGGTCTTATTTGGTGATAATCTTTGTCCCCGATGAGACTGTACAGGGATATTCCTTCTCCCTGCTACATTTTCAGTGCCCAAAACATCTCTTGGAAATTAGCAGTCTCATAAATATCTGTTGATCGGCCCCTAAATGGACTGGAATCCTTCTCAGATTTTCTCAAGCCCTGGACCCTGTTTCACATTTGGGGTAGGGATTCTCAGGTTCCCAATGTGACGCATAGAAGAAAGGATCTTTGTAGCAAAGCACGCAAGTAAATAAACAGTCCAAAATTCCAGCCCAGAAAAATTTCGTGTCCTCTTCACTCTTTATTTTGTTTCTCTTGAAGTTCTCCTTTCATGTCTTAGCAAAGTGATTTAAATGTGCTTACCTTCCACATGAATCATAATTTTGGCTGAAATTTTTTCAAAGGAATATTATAATTCTTGTGAAATCATTTGGCACCGAGTGACTCATTTAATTTACAATTGGCTCTGATTCTCAGCAGTCATCACACACACTTGGGAACTCTTTTAAAGTGAAGTAAAATCTAACCCTAAAATTGTTTTTGTATGTAATGAAATTTTTATGAGCAATCAATTCAACAGTTAATGAAATGGATCTAATTCTGTTCCATGCACATTTATTTAAGCACTTACTAACTTAGATTTTTGTAGTGCCCTTCTGTAGCTCAGAACAAGAATTGTTTCTTTTGAGGCTCAAGGACGCTTATCGGTTCCTGGAATCTCCTGTGACCTGCATCTTGGACCTAGAACATATGGTGGGTAAAACAGTACTGGTGAGAATCATCTTAGAAAAATGAAGTCTTGCTCTCTTGCCTGTTTATGCAGGCCCTGGACCAGTGTGGGATTGCGGGGACAGCCCAGCACTGTGGCGAGGAGTTAGCAAGACACATCGGGGCTTGCCTCAGTGGTACTGGATGTCCTTGTCCCCTCCTTCTTCCTCCTTCACAGGCCACCTGGATGCTCATTCTCTGTGTGTGGCAGGAGGACCACTTTCCTTCCTCCTTTCCTCTCCTCCCTCCTTTTCCAGCATCATCCTCCCCTGGGCCCTGGTGGCAGAAATATGTCCGCTGACATTTTATGACACTTTTGCAGATTTCTGTTGACTCATGTGAGACAAGATGGGGAATTTTTCTGTAGCAGTTGCCACATGGGAAAACAGATCAGTTAGTCACATCATAATGCCAAGTCTTACTGTCTGTGCACAGCACTCTTAATCACAGAACCTGCAAAGCTGTCCTTCACTTGCAGTGACATTAGCCTTGCTGCCTTCCCCCTCGCTTAAGCCATTTGCTGCTGAGGTTTCCTCTTTGCTCTCTCTGGGGGAGTCCTTCACTAACCACCAAAGAGGCTGCCTCTGAGGGCATCTTCCACATTCCTTCTAGAGGAGGAAAGACTGCTAGTGCAATCTACGGAAAACCTTTCGAAACCGAAATCTAGTGACTGTCCCAGTGGACAGATGTCACCCGGAACAGACCCGGATCAGTTTGTTTGTTTTTCTTTCTAACCCAACACGACTTTGAACCCACTCTGTAAATAAAAGAGACAGGAGCACAAAACTCTTTATACTTCCTGTGTTCCTTCCTGTGTGCTGACATTTTAAAACTACATGTGTTTCCCTAACCAAAGTTTCATGAAAAGAAAAAGTTGTTTTCAGGTTATGATAACCCAAGAGAAAAGAAGTGGCCTGTGGGCTCTGGAGGTTGTTTTTAAGGTCTAATGGTTTCTACCCCTCTTTGAAATAGCAGCCCATTGATAAGGCTGAAAATTCATGAGTCGTTGAAGACCTGTGCTAAATTTACACTTCCTTTAGTCATATAAGCTGGCGATGATGTGCAACACCAAGGATACACAGAGTCACAAGCAAGAAAGAGTTTCCATAGATATTTCCTATTCAAAACTGAACATTGGTTAGGGATTAAGACATGTCAGATTCCCCCAGAGTTGGGACGTGTATCTGTTGGTTCTCCCTGCTGCACGGAGGCTTCCTTTGCCACCTGGCTTTTCCTTAGGAACTCACCCCTCTTCCACGCTCACAGATGGGACTGGTCCCACCCAGAAATGGTCTCTAGCTAACTCAAGCCAACCAGCATAGCTGTTCCTCTAGCTAGCCATGTAGGTTGGTGAGTTTTTGATCTAACTGGGCTAATAGGAGAGACGACAATCACAAGGGCTTACACAGAAAACACCATGAGACAGTCTCTTTTCCTGGGTCCTGTTTGTTGAAGGGGTAGAGATGTGAGATATGCAACTGCCAGAGCAATTTGCTCCCAAGGAGACACAGAGCCTCCCTCGTCAGTTACCTGGGGCTCTGAGTGGAGCCTGGAGTTGGAGCCGTCACCACCTCAGAGATGGAAAGAGACAAATCCTGAATGGCTTAGACTCACTTGAAGCCGTCTCTACCTCTGGACTTTAGCTAACAAATTTTGAGCTAACAAATTTTGTTTTCTGTCATTTAGGACCATGAGGGATTTAAATGATCCCACGCAGAGTCTGCTGTCCTCAGCCAGCACCCTAAGAATCTCAAATCTTGTGATCCAAGTGCTTTTGTTTCTTTGTGGCTGTTCTGGGTCTCCTCCCTGGCAGTCCTCTCCTCTTGTGTTTCATGGAGCCTCCCTGACTTCCTAGGTGGTGCTCTTGCCCCCTTCTGCCCTTGTGCCATCGTGCCATCTCTGAAACACTCCCTCCTGGCTCTAGCCATGGGAACATAGCCCAGGCACAACCAGCCAGGACAAACCACTCACAGGACCATTTCACTGGATCTGAGATGAGGACAGAATCCCAGGATGGCTGTGCAAATAAGACCCATGGCCTTAGGTCTTATGGAAAAGACAACTGGCTAGACTTGCTGAGGGAGGAGGACAGAAATGTCTCTGTGGACATGGTTCTGCCATATGGGAAGAAATTTCCTGAAAATGCAGCAATGGACAGGAAAGGAAAGTATAAAGGAAAGTATAAACGAAAGTATAAACGAAAGTATAAAGGACAGGAAAGTATAAAGAGATGGTGCAAGAAGGACCAAGTCCTAACAATACCTGGCTCAATGAGGCCTGGATCTAGCCATGCCTGAAGTATGAGAGCAGGAACTTATTAAATGTCTTACTAAGACATTTCAAGCTGGATTTTCTGTCACTTGTAGTTTAGAATCTTGTCTAATACAGTTGTGAAATATTTTTTTCACACTAACATAAACATTCCTATTTATCGTAATAGTTATTTTTCTATAGAACTGAACTAATGACTACTTAGTGAAAAGAATCTGGGAAACAGGGAAAAAAACACAAAATAAAGCAAAATTCACTTTTAATCTCATAGTTATTTATATGACCCTATGTATAAAAAGTTCCTCATGAAGTTTCTTCAAAAATTTAATTTAAATAATGTTTAAGGAAATATTCCTCGATATAGAATAAACTTCTAGAAGTAGAATTGCTCAATAGAGAGAATGCTTGTTAATGCTTTTTTTTAATTTTTAAGAGAAAAAAATAAAATTTCAAGACAATATAACGGGCAAGTAACAATGGTTAATACATTGCTTATTGTTATCTTTAAGTTAATTACTCAGAGTACAAGATATAGGCATTCAATTGTCCAAACAATATTAGCATAAACCTTCTTTCCAATGAACTAAGAGAAATTAGTGGTATAACTATCTTAACTATTTTTTGTTTTGTTTTGCTTTTCCCTACCTTCTTTTCTCCTTTCCCCATCCTAGTTTTTCTTTCCTTTTGAGCAGTTTCCTCCCATTTTACAATATCTATTGTACATTTTGGATCTTATTTACTTTTTCAGCTTCTCACACTGGGGAGACAAAACATTGTTTACACATGTCTTTTGTGAAGGATTTTGATGGACATTACAAAATTGCCCTGCACAAGGTTATTTGAATCTGTACTTAATTGACTTCCACACAGACACAGGATGTTACAGTTGCCTCGATTACTAATCACGCTAAACATTTCGAGTATGTTGTGGCTATTTATGTATAATATTTCGATTAGCCTTTTGAAGTGCAAAGATTGGGGATTCTTTTGCTTTGCTCCTTGGAGAGGTTGGATCTATTCATGCAAGTGCATGTATGCCTCATTATTTGTTTCTATTATTCTTCCAATGGTATTTATTGTTTGTGAAATAAGAAAAGAAAAAAGTCAAGCCTTGATTAGAAATTCTTGTTGCCCATTGTTTTGAATTTTTGCTGCCAATTTTCTGAATCACTGACCTGACCTGCCATGAGTTAAATAAAATGACCTAAGAGATACTATTGTGTTGTTATAATGGCTAAGCACAAGGGATTCGGACCCAGAGTTTCTTGATTCAAATCTCAATTCTATAGCTGTGTGACAAATGCATAAAATGGCTTTAAAAAAAATCTCTGCCTCATTAAGCAAAAGCCTGTCTCAAAATAAAAAATAAGAAGCACAGGAGAAAAGAAGGAAGGGAAAAGCAATTAAAAAATAAGAAGCAGTGCAAGGGCCCTGGGTTGAATTTCTAGTACCACAGATGAAAGGAAAAATCTGTCATTTTCCTCATTCATCAAATGGCAATAAAAGTGCCTACATCATAAGATTTTTGTATCAGTGAGATGACTAAAGTCCTTGTAACAGAGCCTGTTATGAGCTAAGTCCTCAATAGGCCTTAACCATTAATAATAGACAGTTAAAACAAGTTGAATGCATGCTGTGATAGAAATGACACAAATATCCATTTGCTCTTCAACAACTCTCTGAATCAGTTGTTTTTGTTTAAGTCAATTTATAAATGAGGAAACTAAGTCCCATCAGGAGGAATGGACCTCAAGCCCACCGATACTACCTCTGGGAAGCATGTTTGCATTTTTGTTTACTGGAAGAACACATGTTTCTAATAAAAGGAAATTTTAATTCCTACTTTACATGGAACTTCCTGCTCTGCCTTTCCATCATTTAAATTAAGGTGAGATAAAACAAATAAAGACAGGTAAAAAGGACACAAGGAAAATCATAACTAAATTTGTACTTTTAAAAAGACTATAACTTCCAGGACCCAGTCAAAGTTACCTAAGGCAATCTGTGTCAGCATTCTCTTGGTTATATGTAGGGTTTTTTCCCTTTCAAAATGCCACAGAAATCCTAAAAGTCCATAAATTAAAGAAATGAAGAATAGGTACCTGATCCTAAGATGAAGGAACAGGTTGAGTGAATCCAAAGAGTGTTTAAATTGCCTACCTGAAAAATAAAATAAAACTTGGCCTATACCTGTACAATGAGCTAGGCCTATACCTGTACAATGAGCCATCCCCCTGTGGGGGATGGGCCACAATTTCCTGGGGTTTTCACCCCCTCAAGGGAGGCATAAATGTTCCCTCTGCCAGGAAATAAACTGTTTCTCTCTCTCTTGAAGGCTTGCACTCTATTCCTTTGAGAGCATACCTTTGAAATTGCCTAATAAAACTCTGTCTGTGCCTTTTATTGACTAGTCCTCAAAATTGTTTTCTGTGATGACAGCAAACCTGCAAAGGTACTGTGGTGATTAATTAGTAGGCAACTTATAATGTCCAGCTGAACTGAATCAGTGTGGTGGGCGTGGAAGACCCGCCCACGGATGATAGTCAACAGCGTGAAAGGAGAACAGGAGGGGAAGATGTTGCTCTGTTGATTCTCCTGGAGAAGCTGGTCATGCTGGTTTTTTCTCACATAAGCTCAGTTGTATTCATTGTCAGAGGAGCTCAGGTCCTTGCTGTCACTGAGGGTGGCTGCCGTTCTTTGAGAGGAGCTCTGGTCCTTACTTTGAGTATGGTTTTCTGGCTTCAGTGCAGATTTCAGCCTGCTGGCTCAGATCCTCATCCAGCTGAGGCAGACTTTCTAGCTTCCACCATTGACCTTTGGGCCTTCCCAGCACAGGTCCTTGATACAGACTTGCATAGGACATTGCCATGGGCTCTAGGTCTTCAGCTGGACTCGTGCAGGACATTGCTGTGGAATCCATGCCCTCAGCTGGATTCTTTGGCTCTCTAGTGTGTGGACAGATCTACAGTGTTTTGCATTTGACTCTTTGGGTGACTATTATTCACTAATCCTATAAGTTATATGTCCCATATTGAGTTAGGTTCCTTATCTCATCTATGGGAACCCTGCCCAGCAACATTTTCTCTTAGTGAGCCAGCAACAAGAGGAAAAAAGACATCAGGCATCCGGACTACAACTTTGGGGAGTCCAGCCAAAGGCATTTCCCTTGTTCTTCACTTCCCTCAACTCCTTGCTCTCTGAAGTATAGTTTACTTCTTTTTTCATTTTTTTTTTTTCTCTTTTCCTTTCTGTAAATCTCATCTGCAAATCTCAGAAGCCTTATGGTTTGGTTTTCCGTTTCCAAGATCAGAGAGTCCCAAATCACCCCTCCCCCCAAAAAGGGTGGTTATATATAAAAACACCAAAGACAAATGGCATTGGCTTCCTCTAAGCAGAAATGGGGAGCAGTGTAGAGAATAGCACTCTGTGATGTGCAGTGCCTTCGTGGGGTACTCCCTCAGGGCAGCACTCTCCATTCCTGGGGAGATGGAAGTAAAATGTGCTCACCAAGGAGACACATAAGGATAAGGCCACCCATTGTCTCAGCAAAGTTTCTCATACAGCTAGCATGGGAAACCTAGTCCCCAGACTGCATGGAAAGGACTGGCCTGTGAGGCGACACCCGAGGGAGGAATCTGATTAAATCTCACACATCTTTGGGTCCTCAGCACTTAAGATAGAGATCCTCTAAGCTGCTCTTTTAATCCTCTCTGCCTTCTTCCTCATCTTTCTCAAACTCAGAACTCAAGAGCATAAGTTTGGTCTACTTGATGCCTTGGATCCCCTTTTTGGATGACTAAGAACACATCTTGAACAGTGTAGATTCAAATGGCCATTCAGGTGATAACTGACATATCTTAGGTATGTGGTAGGGTCTATGGACTCAAACTAAAAAGGAGCCCACTGGTTTTCCTTTTTCTTCTCTCCAACAAAGCAAAACAAAACCAAACCCAAGTCTTGACATTCTCCTTTCCCATTCTGGGGCTTTCATCTGCTGGAAAACTGAAGAGCTTTAATAGGTTCTCTCTAGTTAGTTAGAAGCAGGGTGCTGGGGGTGGGGGGACGTGGTCCCTGCACTTTCTCTCAGGTAAGACGGGCTCCTTGTAGCCCTTCCCAGCTGTCTGCCAGGATCCTTTTGGTCCTGGGGCTGCCTGCCCAGCCCTGCCTGTAGATATCCGTGGCAGTGGAATGGGCTTACTGGATCTCTCTAAAGCTAGTTTGCCTCCTCCCTTCACCATATTTGTTCCTGCTTTGTTTTGTTTTTTTCCTCCACTGTATTTGGTTTTGGTATTCTTATGATAATTTTAGCCTCTATTTCATCTGCCTGTCTAAAGTGGTTAGTGATTTGTAGTTGCTAAGTGACATCTCCAGACTTTTTAAATCCTCTGAGTTTCTTGCTTACAAGTCCCTAGATGTATAGATCTTTGGAGTGAATTTTGTAGTAAAATTCAGCTGTTGTTACAGTTTTTTTTTTTCTTTCTGATCTTTTGATGAAGGCTGGAGTAACTAAGGGCCAGGAACAAGGGGAATTGTCTTAGACATGTGTAAAAACAGGTTGCGAACACTACACCAGCCCCTCTAGCAGTCTTCAACTGTACCTATGATTTACAGCCATAAAATGTTTTGATTCTTAGTCCCATAACTAATCCAAAAATGTCTTTCAGCCTCTCTTAGTATACTTCCATTCTGTTATTTTAGAGTACTATCAGATAGCCTCAGGTAATGATTTAGCTTCTTATATAGATGTGTTTATTGGATAAAAATGGCAATATAAATATTCTAGCTAGTAAAATTTGTTACCTTTGTAGTACAAACTAACTTTCCATTATCTACTTCAGAATATATGTTGATATCATCTGCAGTTGGTCATTACAAAAGGTCTTCAAGTCTACAAGAGAACCACGTAATAAAAATTTTAATGGCCCAATGGTTAAAAAATTTTTTTTATTTAGTGTAACCTTTCTCCATCATTATACTTAAAATACAAAAAACTTACATTTCTTTAACAGACCAGGAAAGGGACTGAATCTTCTTAACTGTACCTGTTGTTTTTGGGTACATACCTCAAAAGTAGCAGAGGTTAATATTAAAGATAAAAAGCTTGTCTTAATGCTACTGACTTCTATCACTTTCTGTTTTTGAGTCACTACTCATTAATGTTCTACTTCTGATTTCTGGCTACAGCTTGTCCAACATGGTTAGAAAGCAAACCTTAAGCATTAGTGACTTGCTAAAGTTCCTGTCCTCTTTTTCAGAGTTTTATCATGATGATTCATCAGATAAATTCATCTTCTTTTGTCTTCTTTAGATCAGTCAGGGTGAGACTTTTGATCCTTGGTTAGGCAAGAGCAACACTGTTCCTCAGCCTAAAACACTTATGAAAAGATGGATCCTCAGCCCTTTGGTACTCTTTAAGAATAAGGGATCAAAGTGTAAGGTGTGGGGAGAGGGTGAGGTAAGATAGAAGAAATAAAGATAGGTGAAAAGGAGACAGGGAAAATTAGAACCAAAATTTGTACTTTTAAAAAGACAACAACTTCCAGGACCCAGTGACAGTTACCCAAGGCGATTACCCAAGGCCATCCGTCTCAGCTCCCTTGATTAAATGTTTTCCTTTCCAACCCATCATGCTCAGAATTCTTCAGAAATACTGCAAGTCCATAAATTGGCTTAAAAAGAGAAGAAAAGAGCAGGAACCTGGTCCTAAGGTAAAGGTAGAGGTTGAAAGAATCCAAACAATATTTAAATTACCTGTTAAAAAAAAAGACTAGTCCCATGCCTGTAAAATGGGTTAGTACCTTCTAGACGGGGCCACATTTTTCTGAGATTTCCACACATTAAAAGAAGCATAAATATCCCCTGTTTCAGGATATACAGTGTCTCTTTCTCTGGAAAACTTGCATTCTATTAGTGCATACTTTTAGATTTCTGTCTAATAAAACCCTTCGCATTCCTCTTAGTGATGGGACGTGAAAATTCTTTTTCTGCAAGCGTGGTCAGTAAACCATCAAGCCTATTTGATAAATAGGCTGGGTTAGGTTCCTTTTCTAAGGCCTCTGCAATCTCCTTAGACCCTGTCTGGAGACAGCATTAGAGAATTCTTCCCTAGCTACTTAATATATATTTAGTAGTGGCAATAATTATGAAAATCAGGATATTTAAAACAATAAGATCCCTATATGAATGTATGCATATATATCTTTACTGCCTAATTATAACATATTACTTAGAAATGAATGGCATTAATACTCACCATGTTTTAAATGCTAAACAAAGTGACAGTCCTTAAGATATCAGAATTGTCACAACTACAAACACTTCTCGGATCTCCCTTCAATATACTTTTCAAAAGTCTCACTTTGAGAGTCATGATTAGAGTTGGTGTGATCACGTTTTGTTAGACTGGGTTCCCCTAGAGATCCAGCAATGCCGGCAATCAAATGTAGAAAAGCTGGGTGTAATGACGTCTCAAGGTTTACAGTCCTGTTGGTAGGCAGCAGAGAGGACTGTTTTCACTTCATGATGGTTAGTCCGGTGGTTGGTGAGTGGATATTTACCATGGTTTCGGGTGTGGGTAGTGACAAAGACTGAGAGACTGAAGGGAGAGTGACCTGGTACTAGCAATAAAAGACAAACCCTTCCAAAGAAGTAATTGTTATCACACAGGAAAGAACCTCCTGGCCTGCAGTTCAGACCCCTCCTGAGCGCTTACATAATGTTTTGTTTCCTTAGGAGGTTTCACAACCTCTTTTATGAAGTGTTAATGTGCTTATTCAATCGTGTCATGGGGAAAGGTAACTAATTTTTAACTTCTGGCCACCATAGCTTTGCTTTCCCCAACCCCTCTGGGGAACCAGCTGCAGATTCACCCCATTTCTTTTGCTCATCAGATTCTATCACAGCAAATGCTAAATACAGAGCTCCAAAATGCTTTATTTTCCCTTTCACTTAATTAAGACATCCATCTTGGGGAGTTATTGCAATCTCAAGGATCTTTCTTGTTCATCACCAAGCCCATCCCTCACATCACAGACATGAGGCCGACACCCACAAGCCCAGCTCTACATTCCAGCAAATATTTCTGAGGCTGGAACCATTTTACTGGCTTTTGTGATGAGCAGAGACCACTCAACAAATCCATATCAGAAGAAGATTCTAGAAAGAAACAGCTTTACAGTGGTCCCTGCAAGATCTGGCTTGGCAGATACGTTGATAGTGGCAGGATCACAGGGCAGGATGGGAAGTGGCCCGTGTTCAAAGTCAGAATTCCCCAGCCCAGCCTGGCTCCAGGCCCAGAAGAGTTATCAGGTGCCCTGCACCTCTGTTTCCGATTCTGCGAAATGGGCTTGGCAGAAATCCAGCAGTTGTGTGTGTGAACACAGGGGACACCCATCCTGATGGCAGCTCCAGGGTAGAAAACAGACATTGACTGGGGACATTCATTTCCGCCTCCTAGAGTCCAGTCTTGGCAGCCTGTGACTTCGACCCTGGCCTCTCTGTAGTCGGTTTTTCTAGTAACTTTCTCAACAATCCATTATGCGGGCAGAGATAAAAAGAAAGTACTGAAAGAGTTTAGACTACATATAATTTTGGAACTCATAGTTTTGTATTGAAAGATTTCCATTTATCAGTCATCTTTGATTGCCTACTTAAGATGACAAATACTTGATGAAGTAACAGTTTAAAAATGTCTGTTGGAAGATACTGCTAACCAAGTCTGTGTATGTCTGAGTATAACTCGGGAGTAAAGAGGTAGATTCTGATGAGATCGGACGCGTTCAGGGTGGTATGGCCGTAGATAAGAGGTAGATTCTGGCTCCTCACCATCTTCAAATCTGTTCCTGCCTCTTCCTAGTTTGTGAGCCTGAACAAATCACTTAACCTCTCTGCTTCCTCTTTGCTAAGTAAGATAATGAAACCACTTATGAGATTTTAGGGATATTTTGATTAAGTTAGCAAACATAAAGGACGTAGAACAGTGCCTGGCGTGTCATAAGAGCTGTGTTTGGCTTAGTCCTTAGAATGGTGATGGCAACTGATAGAAGCTAAGCAATGGCCACTTTTACATGATTGGTTTAGAGGTTGGAGACCATTGTGGGAAGAGCTCAGAAGGGAGCTAAGGGACAAATCCACTTAGTTCATCCCCCTTAGTCATTGTATTTACAACCTTTATCAAACCAATTTTCTTTCTTGAGAGCTATGACCTTTGCCAGGGCTTCCCCAGCTGCCTAGAATTGAAGATTGGAAGGAAACATGAAGCTCAGATAACAAGTAATTAGAAGGAGCTCACTTTGAAAAATATGTTTGCTTTTAGACAGAGCTTTAAATGAGCTCCTGGGAAGTTCATTATCAAATGCTTGCCTGTACCAAATGCCTTAATGGGAAAAGCCTTATTGCAGTTTAGTTGTTTAAATAATACACAGGCCTCCTCCCTCCTGGGTCTCTGCTGTATGTGACTCGAGGATCTTTGAATGTCTCAAGGAAGCCTAAAGCAAGCCTCAAATTACATTTTAGAGTTGAAAGAGAATTGAGAAAGCCTCTCAGGCTAAGCATGCTTTTAATAGTTAAAGAAATAAACCCAAAGGGGTACAGTGCTTTGCCTGAAACTTCTTACTTAGCAATTGGCTGAGCTCAAGTCAACACTCCAGTTCTTTAACTCCTGGTCAGTGCCCCTCCCTCGCATTCATTTTGTTTGTTTGTTTGTTTGCTTTGTCTTCCAGGGGAACAGGATGGGGAAAGAAAGTGGTCAGATGCAGATGCAGAATTTTCTAGCTTTCTCCCCTGTCTCACATAGAAATCACACACCTATGGAAACAATTATTATTTAGCTGAAAAAGTATCTAGGCAAAGCAATGAATCACCAAATGTTTGAGATAAAATTTTATTGGAGGCAGGGACGATTTTCCTCCATTTTTCCTTCTCAGGACTCTGTGCTGCCGTTCTGTGGGTCCTGGGTGCATTTGGACAAAGCATGCTCAATTCTGCAGTAGGTGGGGCTTTGCACTCTAAATTACTTTAGTAACTCATGTAACTCGATGCAGGTGGCAGCTCAGCATGTTCTGATAAGACTGGGTTCTGGCTTATCTTTCAGCACCCACCCTTTCCTCATCTCTAGAACAGAACAGGAACCACTCGGACTGGATTCGAGGGACGGGCTCCCTGATTTGGTCATTTAACTGGTTTGTGCTTTCTGACCCATGGTGGCTATGGTCCACAAATGAGATTTCTGTACGAAGTTGAGGCTACCAGAGCAGCACTAATCTCATATTTGAAGTTGGAGGAGAGATTGCATAACTGTTTACTCAACTTGACAGGTCCTTGCAAATCACCTGCTCTGTTTCTTTCTGAATAAACAATGCTTATTGTCATTGGCAAATGACAATGTCCTTGTTTGATCAGGACTCCAGAGCACTGTTGTCAGCAATTCAGGGTAAACCTTACCAGAGGGCTCCCCACTCTGACTTTAACTTGGCTAAGTTATCTTTTCTGTACTTCATTTACTTTAAGTGTAAGTGACATCCTACCTCTGAAGACCAGGCAGTCCTCCAAAACCAGCTTTCACCATGCACCAGTAGGGAGACAAGACAGAAAGGGATAAGATATAAAGAAGTACTTATAGTTAGGTATGGCCTCCTAGGACCCTTGGAGTGGTACAGTGGTTATATATTTCAGAGTTACCTGTCACCTCTGACCTCTGCAGTCATCTCCTGTGACTGAGTGATGAGGTGTTGTCTCATGGATTCTAACAATGTCATATTTCCCCCACACCTCATCTTTGTCTCCGTCTTCAGACTGGTTTCTGGCCAGGGTTGTCACTGGAGACTCTTTCTCTGGTGAAGTGGTAGCTTACCCAGAATGAACAGGTTAACCTTGACTCTTGCAAGCTCTTGATATGATAAAAACATGTTAAGTGTATATGCATATGCCCCATTTTTAGCCAGAAAGAATCCTTTGGTCTTTTCAGATGTGCAGAAGGATCTGTTAGTTACTGAATTTTGAGAATGATGATTTTCCAATAAGTTATTTAAGTGACTTACTAATTTGGGTTCACAAAGACACATGGACATATCAACATTGCATGTCACCGAAGGAGCAATGGAAATCTTGCCTAAGGAAACTCTATAATTAATTTTTTCTTATTTTTGTTTAAAATATTTGCACTGATGAGAAAGCATCATACCTCAGTTGCTATCCTTCCATTGTTACCTTCAACAGCCTTAAAAGTTCAAAGATGCTACTGAATGAAAACAATCAGACTCATATCTGCCAGGTGTATGATGATGTCTATCAACTTCATGCTACTTTGCGAAAAACAAGGTGCCTGATCATGTTGTATGTGGGTGGTTGTGGTATTAAAATGAATGCAATTTTCACAAATATTTCCACATGCTGGACAAGTTTGGGGTGGTTGTTTAACACTTACCAGTTAAAATGAAGAGCTCCACAGGCTGTGTGTTTTAAGGCATAAGACAAAAATAAAATTGGATTCTTTAAACATCATTCCATGCAGCTCAAGGAAATGAGATTTTTGGCAAATGATTCAGGCAAAACAATCCTTTTATCCCAAAGCGTCACTCCAGGTGGGGAATCCTTCCCTGAGCCTCCACAGGTAGATTTGTTTTTTCTAGAAACCTGATATCTTTAGAATCACAAGCTCTGGCATTGCAAACAGGAGAAGGTCATGCTTGCCAGGCTTCAGGCTGCTGCTTGTCCAACTGGGGAGAAAAGAAATGACAGTGCTCTGAAAGTCTACAGTTTCTTTCCTTCCCAAGGCTGGCCCTCTTTTTACTCTCCACATTTGAAATAACTAGAAATTTTATCTTCCTGTTTCACATTTATTTTCACATGCTAACCAACAATTTTAAAATCACTCAGCTGTGCCATTTATTCTTGATTCTCAATATACACAACTAGTTAAAAGCCACCAACAATACCTATTCTGTGGCCTCAGTGTTGAGTTGTCTTGAGATTGCCTCCACCAGATTAATCAGTATACATTCTTAATTGAAGTCTCCCAGAAAGTCTCAGAATATGAACAAATATAGACAAATTTTTCACCAGCATATAATATACATGGTCTCATGTTCAACTGACAACTGATTCCTTCTTCCCAACTGAAGTCTCTTGATTCTGGTTTTTTTTTTTTTAGCCATTTGCAAAATTATCAGCATTCTGGTCTCTTGACCTCTGACCTCTGATCAGAATCTCCCATCAAGCTTGGCTCAGAATATTCTAGGGATACTTCTCCAATTAGCATTTCCAGACTTTTCCAAATTCCCCTCATGAACCAATTTCAAAGTTTTCTGAACCATGTGCTGAGTTAGTATCACAGTGACAAACCCGCTCCTGGTACCAAAATTTTTCTTAGTTATTTTCTTCATTGCCGAGATACAGTATCCAACACCAGCAAAGGAGTTTATTTTGGCTAACATTTCAACCCATAGTTGGCTAGCTCCAAGGCAGGATTGGATGACACAAGGAGATGACAAAGGAATAGCTGCTCATGTCATGGCAGAGAGGAAGCAAACAACTTAATGGGAGTGGAATGTGAGGGAGATATACCATTTCTGGCCAGGCCCCTAGTGACCTGCCTCCTCCAACTAGGCTCTGCCTCCCAACATCAACTTCTAGCTATAAACTCAGTTAACTAATCCACTGATGAGTATAGTACCTCCATGATTCAATAATTTTCTAAAAGCTCTACCTCTGACCACATGAGGCACCAGGGGGTCATTTAGACATAAACCATAGCAACATAAAATTGTGAATTATATTTACATCATTACAAAACATTTTCTGGATCTCTTTGCAGTTAGCTTCTCTGATCATTCCCAGACTTTGGCAACCACTATCCTTCTAGTTTCTCCTTTTCCAGAATATCAGAGAAGTAGAAGTCTACTGTCTATACCAATAAGGGTGAGATTTTTTACATACTAGAGATTGAGCACAGGATGTTCTAAAACTGAGTTGCACCTCCAACTCTTTTTATTTTAATGTAAGTCACTAAGTTGCTGAGGGTGGCCTGGAACTTGTGATCCTTCTGCCTCGGTCTCCTGAGTAACTCACATTCCAGGCATGTACCCCCATATCTGGCTTCAAAGGTGAAATTTTAATCTCAAGAAAGATTTTTCAGAAATGAAATATCTCCAAAGCCTTTTCAAGCTAACAGAAAAGTTAGTAAAGGACCATTAAACAGTGCCAGGTGAATGGAATTCATGAAATCTTTTTGCACATAAAATGTCACCAAATATTAAATTGTCTATTGATGACTACACAGGGGACTCCCCAAATCCCCAGTAATAGGTAAGTTCATAAAGACTTCCTGAAGGCTTGCTCTGTACCTGGAAGAGTGCTGGGTAGGCTGTGAGCTATGACTGTAAGACAGTAGACATTTTCTGAGCTACCTGCATAGCCTACTTGCATTCTGTGTAAAATCTCCCTCAGAGCTGTTTCCCAGCACCACATTGATTGCTCTATGATGTCTTGAGATAGTAGAGGGTTGGGCCATAAGGGAATCGCCAATGTAGGTATTCATTCATTCAACAAATACTAATTAAGGTATTGAGGTTAGATCAATGCTTACATTCAACTTGGGGGCATCTGACTATGTCTTCCAGAACTTTAAACTGGGAATAAAAGACAATCATCGGTCTTCACTGGGGCACAGGAAGTACTCACACCATGCATGTACCAACATAGTGAAGGGTCGATTAGAGAGAAACCGTCCTGAAGGCAGAACAAAACTCCCCCCACCTCTAGTGTCCTACCTGCCTCTTTGGTTCCTCATTTTTATTCTTCTTTATGGGATCTTTTCTGTTGGTATACTGACATGATTTTTTCAAGGCCTTGATCCTTCTTTTCTTTTCGGTATAACATTTTGTCAAGGTGACACTGCTCACTGCTATGTTTCTAGGACTATTTATATTTTGATGAGTCTCACATTAAGATGACCAGGATCTAGCCCAGGTACCCTGCTATTTAGCATCATCACTTGGATGTACCATCATTGCCAAGCTCGTCATGTGGAAAACTAAACTTGAATTTTTACTCTCACTCCCCATATAATGGCTCCCAAAGAGACCAACATCTTAATCTCTGGAACCTGTGAAAATGTTATGTGGTATAGCAAAGGAGTGAGCCAGTTAAGGATGCTGAGGTGGGAAGATGATCTTGAACTCTGTAGAGGGCGATGACATCACAACAATCCTTATAAGAGGTAGGCAGAGTCACAAAGAGAGATGTCAAGATGCTGCTCTGCTGGCTTTAAAGGCAGAAGAAATGGCCTGGAGTTAAGGTATGCAGGTGGCCCGCAGATACTGTAGAAGGCAAGGAAATGGTTTCTTCCCAGAGCTTGTATCATTTTAGCCACGTGAGATCCATGTGAATATCTGACCTGCAGACTGATAAGATAATAAATTTGTGTTGCTTTGAATCCCTTAGTTTATGATGATTTGTTATTGCAGCAATGGCATGAACACACTCCCAAAATATCACATCCTCCTGTTTTCTGTCTTTC
The DNA here is from genome assembly GCA_004027295.1 of Dolichotis patagonum. NCBI lineage: Eukaryota > Metazoa > Chordata > Mammalia > Rodentia > Caviidae > Dolichotis > Dolichotis patagonum. The sequence goes on from PVJX010004977.1 coordinate 70,567, forward strand.
TCTCTGTAGAGAGAACTGTTTTTGACTCCCCACCTGCTCATATCAACTATTTCCTAAATACCTTTTGAATCCACATATTTCTTTTTAATACCATAAGCTAGTTTCAGCCACTATTTTTTTTCCCCTCTAACAGATTCCTAAAAGTTTCCCTGCTTCCTTCACTCTATCCTCTGCTCTGTAGTCAACACGAGCTACCTAAAATACCTGATCATTTCATCCTATCAACCCTTAATGGCTCCCCATTGTCCTTAGAATGAAGTCCAGACTCTTTAATGCAGCTTGCCAGTCCCTGCATCCTGTGACACCTACTACCCCATCTCGCCCTACACCTCTTCAGTCAAGTTTTTGTTTCTTCCCTTCAAAATGTGCACGACTTGCTGGCTGTAACATATTCTCCTTCCCACACACAAAGTTCTCCCCGTTCTCCCCCTATCCCATTTGATGGCCTTGTTACATGATTTTCTTCCTATCAGTAGCCCTTTTTCCTGGCCTCCACCTCTTTGGCTTCAGACTTTGGCTTCCTCTGGAATCACTTCCTGACTTTCCTAGTTTGGTCTAAACACCATTCTTTGTGCTCTGACACTTGCACTTCCTGTATTTTAGTGCTTAGCAAACTACATGTTTCTTTGTGTCTCTTCAACCACACCTTATACCCTATGCAGCTTCAGAGGAACCAAAGCCAAGTCTGTCTCACTCACAGTTGTGTTTTTAGTACCTTGCACAGTGCCTGGCACAGAGTGGTTCCTTAAATCATATCAAAGAGGCCTACAGACAAAACTCTGAGGAGAAGAAAATTTCCCTTAGCTGGGACTGTTGGAGGAGTAAGGAGAGGTGTCAAGAGAAACTTCAGGAAGTATGTGATATTTGTGTTGGTCCTTGTGTAGTTTTTGCCTCTTCTCTTACACATGCCCATCTATATTCTGCTACAGAGAGGCAGGACTAGCTGTCTGAAAACTACATTTCCTTGGTTCTTTTGTCAGCTGGGCCCAGAAAGGGATCCAAAGCAGCAGAAAGAGCTCTGGCTTTGTGGTGCTCTGGCTTTGGGGTGAGGTTTGCCAGCAATTGTTGGGGCCAGGCAGAGGTACGGGGATCCAGGCTGCAGCAGCCTAGCACTGCAGCACCTTTTCGGCAGTTCCAGCCTGCTATGGACAACACCCCTCTGACACATCTAGAACTGACAAGCAGCTTGAGCAGCAGGTATAAATTTAGGGGCTTCAGTCCATGGTGCTTTGATGTGGCTTCTTTTCTTACTTCTTCAGCTTTTTTTGGTTCTTTTAATCCTTTCAGCACTTTCTAGTACCTGTGTTTGAAACACATACAGTGGCAGATGTCCCCAGGTGGGAGCATTTGTAAGGGTTTTTGGAAAGTGGAAACCATGCAAATTTCCTGGAGCATAGTGATCGCATAGAAGGATGGCATAAAAAGTCAATGTGCAGGAACTTAAATGCTGGGTAGAAATTGTGAGCTCTTTTTGGTAAACAATACAAATTTACTGAGATCTTCAAGTTAAGTGTGTGGTTGGAAGTAGGCACAAGAAGACCTTTCCTAGATCTTTCTCTGTATTTCTCATTGTCATTGGTCTATAAATGGGCAAAGAGGAGGAGTATATGAAACATGATTTGGGAGTCATCTACACAGAAGATAGAGCCACAGCTGTGATACTGGACGAGCTCTGTGAAGCTGAGAGTAGAGAAACTGGACTTACAAACATGCGTGTGGCAAGAAAGTTTAGAAGGATGAGGTGTTACAAGCAAGAGGAAAGCTGTTTGGAAATAGCAGAACCAAACAGTTGTGCTGGCTAAGCCAAGGGCAAACGAGAGTTCATAAAGAACGAGACTTTCAAGACTGTATCAACCTTCCAAGGGTTAAGGAGAATAAAAGTGAAGAAAAATCCACTAGGTTTGGAGATAGCAAGCTCAATAATTTAGTGGGGAGAGAGTCTATATTTCTCATGGTTGAAAAGTGGTTAGAAGAGGGTAGAAGATGGTAAGCATGGCCTTCAGACTCAAAGTCTGAAAATCACAACATATACCTTTAAGCAATGAAAGGCACAGCCTACTTTCCCATTCATTTGGCCCCTTTGCCATAGATTTCCCTTCCTTTGCCCTTCACCCCGTCCTTTTCTTAACTCCCTCAGCATACTTACCTGCATGTCCTCCGTGCCATCTGCCTTCACATCTAGGCTGGGCCTCTTGTTGGGTTGCTAGCTTGCATGCGTGGACCTCATGTAGACAAAATCTTTGTGACCAGTGTTGGCTTATTGTGCAAGCTTAAGTTATGTATCAGCATCAGAGTTTGGTGCTTTAGGTTGTACATACTGGCTCAAGGTTTTTTCATAAAGACATCTAGCAATTCACTAAGTAAACACTAGTTGACTTCATACCTTCATGAAAAGCAAGAATTAGAAAAAGAAAAGGATACAATCCAGGCAGGATGGCACATGCCTATAATTCCAATTCTTGGAGGCCTGAGGCCAGAAGATAGAGAGTTGGAGATCAGCCTGGACTATTTAGTGAGGCACAGTCTGTAAATAACTAAATGAATAAATAAATAAGAAACAGTTTTCTTCTTTTTTCAAACTGTAGCCTGCCTCATATGGTTAAGATTCACTCAAAGTCTGAAAATCACAACATATACCTTTAAGCAATGAAAGATGCATATCTCACATGCCCCTGACGAACTCTGCAGACCACATTTTGAACAGTTGGTGAGAGGCGGCCGCGGGGGGAGGGGGCATGCTTCCTGTGCTTTGACAGATGAGCGGAAGCCAGAGTTATAATCTGACTTGCTTGCAAGGATTCCAAAACCAGTTCTAAATTACCACTCAGAGTCTGTTTAGAAATCAAAGAGCACTTCCAGTAGCATCAACCAAGAGGCTTTGAAACTGCACAATTCTGGCAAGTTTCACTTTGGGTCTAAGGTGTACATGTCCAAGGCAAATTCTTCATAAAATGTGGAGCCTGATAAATCCAAACCTAAGTGTGTTAGTAATAAAATGTCAACTCTTCCAGTTACATTCTGCATGAATAAACAAGCCTGGAAAACATTGAAACAGTGGTGTAGTAGGTGGAAGCAGATGTCATTGTGTATTTTTAAGATTAGTTTATTCAACAATTGAATGGGGTATGTTGCTTATTCTACACAACACTTTAGGATCTGAATAGTTTACCTGTTGTTTAAAAAAACAGATAAGACTGTCAATACTTTTCTGAATTTTTAGAGTAATAACTCTGTTTCCACAATGTAAATAAAACATGTTTTTCCTAAAATGTGTCAGAAATAAACTATGTTGTCATATGATAAAAATTTTAAAGTAGCTTAAAACAAATTAAAAGTCTCTGAGGTAATGTGACTCTATTTCAATTTTTCTAACCACCAAGCCAACAGGAATAAATATATTTGGTTCTCTGTATCTTGGGTTCCATGTCTGCAGATTCAACAGGAGACTGAAAAGTGGAGGGAAATGTACAGACATGAAAACTATTTAAATAGCATGGATGCCAGCAGTGGTGGTGCATGCCTGGAATCCCAGCATTTGCGAGGCTGTGGCAGAAGGATCACTGTGAGTTTGAGCCCAGCCTGGGCTACAAAGTGAGTTCAAGACCAGCTAGGCCAGCTTGAACTGCATAGTGAAATCCTGTCTCAAATAAATAAATAAAATAGCACTGATATTGAATCATGTTATAAGAAACCTTGAGATGTTTTAAAATGCACAGAAGGATGTGAAAAGATTATATGCAAATACTATACCCACTTTACTTGCCAAATGGAAATGGAACCTAGGACACTGGACCACTGAGCTACACCCTCAGTCATTTTTCATTTTGTTTTTAAAATTTTGAAACAGGGTCTCACAAAGTTGTCAGGGTGGGACTTGAACTTTCAGTCCTCCTGTCTCAGCTTCCTTAGTGCTGGGATTATAAACATGTACCACCAAGCCTGGCTATATATTACACACACACACACACACACACCACCCGCCTCCTGACACTGGGGACTGAGCCCAGGATATTTGCACTGAGCTACATTCCCTCTGCTGTTTATTTATTTGACTCAGTTGCTGTTCTCCAAACTGGGCTTGAATTTATCATCCTCCTACCTCAGCCTCCCTTGGTGCTGGGATTAGAGGCATACAACACCTTCCTCCCAGCTTTTTTTTTTTTTTTTTTTTTTTTTTTTACAGTGTTTTGCACAAGGGACTTGAGAATTCAAGGAGTTCCAAGGGTCCTGAAACTAATCCCCTGGGATACTGGGGGCTTACTGCACTCACAATTGATATCGTCGAGTGTGACATTTTGACTGGGAACAGTAAAATCCCAGTTAATTTCCACTTCTGGTCTGAAATTGATTTCTCCTCTAAAGTATAGAGTTTCAAATGAAGATCTTGCTTCAGTTCATGTTGCTTTCCTTCTTTATTTAGTCATAGAAGGTGTGTGGGAAGAACATGGGGGAGGAATTGGGATAACTGGGGGGGGTTCGATCTACTTTTCCATCACCCTCTTTTATGACAAAAAATATGCATGAAAAATTAGTCTGCACCCTTGCTGTCTCCACTTCATCACCTCCCATTCACTTTGCAGCCCACCGCCATCTGGCTCCTGTCCCAAAACTCCATTCAGACTGTGCTCACGCAGATCACTGATGTTTTCTGACTTGCCAGATCCAGTGACCTATTTTTAGGTCCCTTCCTAGGTGACCTTTTTGCCGCATTGGCCACACAGTGCGGACCCAATTCCAAATGCAGGGGCCAGCGGCCAGCCCGGTCTTCTCCCGTGCAGCTGTGTGCAGCCTACCTGCCCAGGCAGACGCCAGTGAGTCACAGGAAGCCTGTGTCGAGTAGCCCTGCTACAGGAGCAGCTGCTGCCTTTTCTGGTTGAATTTAACCCTGGAGGAATGTGAACATGGCACTGTTCAAACTTTTTTTGGGGGGGGGTGGGGGGAGACAGGAGGTGAAGAAACGCTTGGTTTTTATGACAGTGTTTCTAATTTCTAAATATTGGTTCAAATTTTCAAAATGCCCCTGGGACAAATAAACATTATCTATAGACCCTGGAGGAGAGGCCTGTGCAGTAGATAATTCCCTGCTTCTCTTGGCTTCTGAGGTTAGCTCTCTCCCCTCTGCTCGCTCATTTCTGCATTCTGTAGCCATCCCTAAATGATCTCACGCTGGGGCTCCCCAGTGTACCTTCTTGGTTTTCTCAGGCCATGGTGTAGATCAACACCAGCTTCCCAGCCTTGCAACTAGTGCAGTTGCCCAGGGCCCCGCATGCACAAAGATTCCACGCCTGGGCTTTGATGCTCTGCAGCTGCTGGCTTGAAATTCTTCTCATGTTATCTCTGAATTTGCATTTTGTGAGAGGAGTTATGGGGCAACAGAACACATGCTGGGACTTAGCATTTCAGCTGTAGTGTAATCCCTCTTCTTGTTGCCTCCCTGGGAAGGGATCTTGACCACTCATTCCTCTACTCTTCCCACTCTGGGTGCCGATTCCCTTCTCCTCTGCTTACCTTCCTAAGACTGTTGCTGCCCCTCCACCCCAGAAGGGATGACAGTATAGGGGCAGGAAGTTTAGGGCCTTTCACCTGCACCCAAATGACCCCTCTGGGCAAGGCCAGGCAGCAGAAGCATCCCCACCTGACACAGGCTGGACTGCTCCACATCTTTAACTTGGACCCAGCATCTCTTTGCTAGACCCACCTTTGAGGACACAGAGAGTTTGGCAACCCAAATGCAGCACTTTCTTATATGAGCTCATCTTGCCTGTCTGCTTCTTCTTTATATTAGTTTTTTCTCCTAATGAAATATCACATAGACACCTCTTTGTAACATATTGGTTGCTAAATTGTTGGATGAATGAATGAAATCTTAGAGACATTTCAATGATCTCATGTTCTTTCAACTTCTCATATCCAGTTGTCACCAAGTTCTACCAAACACTCCCTGCTCTTTCATTTTCCTGGGCTCAAAATGAGTCTCTAGCCAGATAGGGCCTGTCTTTGACTTGCTCACAGTTGCTCAGGAGATAAACATGTGAGTGAGTAATTACAATACAGCATGACAAGTGTCATTATAGCAGGTGGTAGGATCACAGGTAAAAGAATGACTAATTCTGCTCATGCAAATATGAAATGACTTCTAGAAAGAGATGGTACATGATCTGGGTTTTGAAAAATGAACAGGAATTTCAAGCATCATATATGAAAAATGATCTAAAAATATGGTGAACATTTAAAGTTTTAAAAATGTATTACAGAAAAAAATGTATTACAGCAAAAGACACATTCAAAATACTCCCTCTTGCTTTGAATCCATGTGTTCCATTCTTTTTGCCACTTTCTGAAGCAGTTCTGGAAGTCCTCTATTGTGAGTGTCTTTAGTTTGCTATTGTGGCTGCCCTGGTATCCTAAATCGATAGAAAACACTTTCCTTTCATGGTCATTTTAATTTGGGGAAGAGCCAGAATTCACGCAGTGCCAGATCCGGTGTATTAGGTGAATGAGGACACACTGTAATGTTTTACAAGCCTGCCTTTCTGTTAAATGGTGCTTGGCAGCAGCATTTGCTGCATTTTTTTTTATTACATCTTGTAAAGATACTCACAAAAGGACTTCCAGAACTGCTTCAGAAAGTAGCAAGAAGGATGGCATAAGTGTATGCAAGATGAGTCGTAGTATTTTGAGGGGGCTTATTGGCAATGTATCTTTTACTTTAATACATTTTTAACTGAATATTTGTGGTGTATTTTGTGCCACATGTAGCATGCTTCTTGGGCTAGCTATGTGGCTAGAAGTTCATTTTGAACATATACTTCTCATGGAAAACAAAACAGGAAAGGAAAAAATTCTTTCACTGGCAGAAACATGGTATAGTGGAAGTTAATGAATTGAGAAATAACTCCTGTTTTTAAATTTTTGAAGGGGAAATCATTAACAATACTTTTTATAGCTTTATGCTTATCTAATTTGGTCCAGTCAAGGAGGAAAAATAGCAAAGACACGTTCACCTTGTATCTTCCCAGTTTTGCAGTCATGCCATTCATTTGATCAAGACTGGATGCTTTTCCCAGTGTCTTAGAAAGAAGCCACTTTTTGCCCATGTGTCAGACTTTGAGAAGCCACTTTTTTGCCCATGTGTCAGACTTTGGGATTGAACATCTCAAGGAGTAAAAAGTGAAAGACGGTCCCAGAGCACCCCAGTAACAACACCCTCATAAACTGTGCTAATGCCAGTTATCCTTAATAGCCTTTACCAGTTTGCATTCTTATCAGCATTACATATGAAATCTGAGATAAAATTGCAATCACAACTTTACTGGAAGTGGTAGTATAGCAGAGAATGAGTCTTTAATAGTTAAAAATAGAATCATACACTCTTGGTAAAGTTAGTACTGGTGTAAACCTCGATTACTTTAAAAATTCAGAGGCTTATTTTACGGGTTCTTTAGTATTTTCCTTTAACTAAGAGATGAGGCTACTCTCCTCTTCCGGCATATGTTCTGAGCTAGAAGCCTGGAAAAAAACAGAACTCTTTGCAGCTCAGTTCCACTGTTTCAGAGCATCCAGACCAAATTACTTGCTGTGTCTGTTAATGATGTCAGTGCTGGGGGTGTTGCTCAGTGCTAAAGCATAACACGCACAGGCCCTGACTTTGACCACAGCACAGAAGAAGCTCTTAAACTACATCTCAGATCACTGGAGCAAGGACGGGGGGAACTGAACCATCCCTGGTCATCTCCTGTGCATTCCTGTTCCTTCAAAAACCCAGTTTCCAACACAAATGCAAGAACTTTAGATTGTCAAATAAAATAGCTTTTCATTTATCTTTCACATATTGTGAAAATGATGAACTCCAGCTAAATGAGCTTTGCAGAGGAATTTCAGCTGACCCCCCCTAAGTCCTATAACTTCTAAATATTTTAAACATTTGAACAAAAATCCTCTTAAACTGTGTTATATAAAGCATGATGTTCTCAAACAGAAGATACTGCACAAACTGAGCATCTTTATTGGTGACTCAGAATCATTATTACAGATATCTATTATTACAAGAATAGCTTAAAAAGCTATTCAAGTTTGTACAGCTGATTCTACACCAAATAGCTCCAGCCAGCTGTGGTTTATGGATGCTGTGGTTGCTTTTGTGCATTGCTTAAATAATTTTCCTGTCTTTTTCCTGGATGTTGGGTAATTCCCTATTAATTGTAACTCTAATTTTGTTTTTTATTTCTTTTCCATTTTCTGCTATTTGCTTTAATAAACCCCAGGAAAGCGTGAGGAGCTCTTTATAAGTAAAGTTCTTGTGTAGGTGGCAGGATCGCTTAGAATGCTTTCAGGTGTAATAAACCACAACTCAGATAGGTTTAAACAATAAAGGGATTCACTACTTCACCTAATGAGAAGCCTTGTTTTACATAGTTGAAATCAAATTGCAAGTTTTATCCTGCATTTTTATTCACAAATCTTTTCCCCAAGTCATTAAAATCCTTTATAAATACGCTGGTACACAGCACTTTGCCATATTAATTAATACAAGCATCCATTGCATGTTGTGTAGGTGCCAAGGACAGGAAGGGAGTAGACATAAAAGGAAAGCAAGAAGAAACAAGGCCCCTGGTGTCCTGGAGCTACCAGTTTGGTGGCAGTGCAGCATTGGTTTTTGACCATTACTTTGCTCACAATTGTTGTTTTGCAACAGATAACCTTCTGATAAACATCTTTGCTTAAATTTTGGTTTATTTCCACAAGAGTAACTTCTTAAAAAATGAAATTACCAGGTCACTTTAAAGTTCATGTATTTTTTCAGATATTCTTTATTGTGTTAAAATATACATAATACAAAATTGGCCAATTCACTATGCTCAGTGTACAATTAACTACACTGACATGGGATGCATTTGCCACATTGACATTCATCCCCATGCTCCATTTTGAGAATTTTTCCATCATCCCAAATGGAAATTCTGTCCACTAACAAGGACTCCTCATTTCTCCCTCTTCAGGTCTCTCATTCTGCTTTCTCCTCAAATTTCACTTTTACATATCCCATATAAGTGGAATCATACAATATATATTTTTTTTTTTTTTTGGTGCTGGGGATCAAACTCATGATCTCACAATTGCCAGGCAGGCGCTTATGCCACTGAGCTAAATCCCCCGCCCAAATCATACAATATTTGTCTTTTCTTTTTGGTATAGGTTAGTTTCACAAGCATAATGCTCTCAAAGTTCTTTCATGTTGTAGCATGTACCCCCATTTGATTCCTTTTAAGGCTGAATACTGTTCCATTGTATGTATACACCATATTTTGTTTATCTGTGCATCTATTGATGGGCACTTGGATAATTTCCACCTTTTGATTATTGCAAAAAACTTATATTTTCATTTAGTTTCTAAAATAGAATATATATATATATATATATATATATATATATTTTTTTTTTTTTTTTTGAGACAGAGTCTTGCTATGTAGTTCAGGCTGGCCTTGAACTCACAGTCATCCACCTGCCTCAGCCTCCCAACTCCATATATATGGAGTTATAGCCTCAGTTCATTCACGAAGTCACTAGGGTCTCATTAAGTTTTTAAATTTGCTAACCTCCTGCTTCAGTTTCCCAGAGTGCAGGGATTACAGGGAGTGCAGGGATGTACCACCACAGCTGATTGTATTATATATTACAATTATATATTCTATCCTATTAACTAATAGGAGAGAAAATTTTATCATTGTTTTAACTGGCACTTTTTTCATTTATTTTCCAAGTAGAATATTTTTCAATTGTTTGCATTTCCACTTTGTGAAATGTCTCATATTTTGTAACTTCTATAAGTATCATGAGATTTTTCTTACTGTAAATTTTAATATAAAATTTTCTTCTTATTAGTAAATTTATTACATATACTTTCTGTTTATTTTAGCATTTTCATTAATTGAGTTTCTTTTTGATATAGAGAATATTTCTTATTTAATGGTTAGTTTAATTTTTATCTATAGATATTTCCTAACAACACCTTCCAAAAAGTATATGCATGCTTCAGGAAAAGAAAAATAGAATGATGTTTTTTCAACAGATGCTGTTACTCTCATATGAGGGACCCTAAAGGATTTCATACATCTCAGAAAATCCACTACACTGCTGACCCTTAGAAAAGAAATTGAAAATGCATGTGCAGCAATCTCAATGTGAGAGAGAGAGAGAGAGAGAGAGAGAGAGAGAGAAAGAGAGAGAGAAGGATGTCCTTTCTGCCACACTTGACACTGCTAAACACAGCTTTTGAAGGTATATGCTCATCAATATCTACAGGTAATTGGATGTAAGATCATTCTTGATGCTCAAGTTCCTTTTAGAAAATGGCATAGGATTTGCATATAACCTGTGCACATCATATAATTTAAACCTTCTCTAGATTACTTAGAATTCAATGTAGATACTACATAAATAGTTGCTATGCTGTACTGATTAGGGAATAATAGCCAAAAAATCAATCTGTTTGTGTTCTGTATATACGTAGTTTTTTCCCTGTATATTTTTGGTCAGTAGTTGGTTGAACCCATGGATATCAAGCCCACAGATACGCAACACACAGATGTGGAGGGATGAGTATACCTCTCATGCTTTATTGTTTGCTTGCTCTCTGTTTTTCGTATTTTTTGTTTGGTCATTTTCTTCTGGCCCTTCTAGACTCTTGTTGAAGATTTTCAGGCTCCTTCACTGTACTCTTTCTTTGCCTATTCCTAAGATTGATTTCTACCCTTCTTTCCATTTTCACATTTTCTCTCAGTAATTTTCCCCTCACAGTTCCACCTTCTAGCCATATGTGAATGACACGTTTAAAAGACAATCTTTGAAAGAAGCCCCTACTTGGGTTCCAAATCTGCATGTTCAGTCTGTGACTCACTCAATGTCCACCTAGTATTAACTGAACACCAGGCGCCCTTCTAGGTCAGGGTGTATGTATAAAGCCTACACTCATGGAACTTACATTCTTGTGGGAAGACTGACTGCGTTGTAAGTACATGTAATCTATATTTTAGGTAGTGATGAGAGCTATGGAAAAATCTAATTCAGGCAAGCAAGAAAGTTAAAAAGTGTCTGTGGGTGGATATGAAGGTTGCAATTTTAAATTGAGTCATCAGAGAAGACCCCCACTGAAAGGGGGGACATTTGGGCAAAGAACTGCAAGAGAAGGGTGAAAAAGCAAGCACTGTAGGTATCTACTGGAAGAACATTCCAAGCAAAGGGGAAAGCAAATGAAAAGACCCTGTGGCAAAGTCGTGCCTATTATTCTGTACAGCAGTGAAGAGACTGAAAGTTCCAGCAGACTGAACGAAGAGGAGAGTAACAGGAAATGAGGTCAGAGCCGTAACGGGTGCCAGTTCAGGCAGGACCCTGTTGACATTTCATTGCTTTCAGTCCAAGCCATTGTAGGGCCGTAAGGAGACCATTGGTAGCTATGACCTCTGACCCTGACCTCTGGTAGCTATGTCAGGAATAGACATTGGAGGACATGAGCATAACAGGGAAACTAGTTAGACAGAAAGTGGCATAACCCAGGCATGTAATAATGTTTGCCTGCAACAGGGTGGTAACCCTAAAGTAGTAAGAAAATAGTAAGTGTTGCTCTATTTTGAGGGAGAGTCTGCAGGATTTGCTGGGTGATCCGATGTGAAAATAGGAGGAAGGACAAAGTGGTCATTGACTGAGGTATGTACTAAAAAGGAAATGAGTTCTGCAGATGATATCAGGAGTATTTTTTCAAGTATGTTGTAGGCAATTTTCTGTTACTAAAGCAATCAACTTATAAAGAGAAAAGATTTACTTTGCCTTTCAGTTTTAGAGCTTCAACCTACTACTGGTTGGCCCCATGGCGTTGAGCCTGCGGTAAAGTAGCACAATCTGGCTGGAGTGTGTGGTGGGGCACTTACTGCATGATTAGAAAACAAATAAGCGAGACAAGGGTCTGTGTTTCATGGTCTCCTTCAAGACACAACTCTAATGGTCTAAGTATCTCTTGTTACATAGCACTGACCCTGGAGACCAAGTTTTTAGCATATGGGTCTTTGGATGTCATTCAACATCCAAACTATATAGCAAATACTAATTAATTTCCACATGTCCAAGTGGAAATGTCAGCATAGTTCTTCAGTTCACAAGGGTGCAAAACCGAATTTGGGAGTCAATGAGATATGGTATATTTTGTGTCAACTGTGTCACAAGCTACCTGGATATTTGGTCAAATATTTCTGGATATATCTGTGTGGGTGATTCTGAATTCCACATTTCTGGATATATCTGTGTGGGTGATTCCAAATTTCAAATGTTTAGCATTTGAATTGGTAGCCTAAGTAAAGTATATTGCTCTCCTTAAAGTACATGGACACCATCCAATCTGTCAAGGGCGCAAATGGAACAAAGGTTGAAGAAAGGAAGAATTCACTGTCTCTTAGCTTGGCTGCTTGAGCTGAGACATTTAGCTTCTCCTTGTCTTTGAGTGCACTATATCACTGGCTCTCTGTGGTCTCCAGCTTGCTGACTACATATCATGGGACTTCTTAATGTCAGAATTTTTTGTGTAATTTCATTGTGCCAAATATTCCATATCTATATATCCATATGGATATATATTCTTACATACCTATGGGGAATATTTATATTTCTCTGCCTATATATATTCCATTCCTATTTATCTTTCTATCCATAATAGTTGTTGATCTGCTGGAACCTAGATATTGCTATCTCCAATAATGTAGATATATGTGTGTGTATATATCTCTGCTTCTCTGGGCAACATAAGCTCACACATGGCATTTAAAATCATGAGACTGGATGAAATTACCAAGGTGTAAGTATAATATATTACTAAAATTGCATAGCAGATTTAGCTTGAGCTTCCTGACATCCAAAGAATGAATGTCACTTACAGAATTTTCAGTAGCCTTGTTTTCATTGCTATTCTTTCACTGCCTTTTTTTTTTCAGAGCTGAAGGTTGAACCCAAGGCTTTGCACATGCTAGGCAAGTTTTCTACTGCTGTACCACATTCCAAACTCATTTAGTTTATAAAAGTAAGAGTCGCTTTCGCCTCAAGAGAAGCTCTTGCTTCTCCCATTCATTTCTCCTCTTGTGAGGATCCCTTAGTGTGACTTTCCTCTATCTGTTTAACAATATGCTTGTTAAGTAGAAATAGGCTTCGAGGTTTAGACCTTTTGTATTATAATATAGTATACCAAGTACTTTCAAGTAGTTCAGTTTTAAAATACACATGCTGAAGGCCTCCTAATACCAAGATCTGTGATTAATTATTTAGATGCAAATACTGAGAAAAATATGATAGTTCTTCAAAGACTGCATATTTATTTTTCTATGAGAAAGCACTTACTTTATCTATGTAAAAAGACTCCATTGTTATTCCTTTGTTGTTTTTCAGTGCTGGGGATGGAAATCTGGGTCTCATGCATGCACAGGAGGCCCCACATTGTGACCTCTGATTAGAATGTCTTCCCTTCCTTTTTGTCCAGTTAACCCTTCATTTGGCAACCACTTCTTGCCCTCCAAGGCTATCTCAACATATTATCTCCTGTCTTCCACGGAACTGCAACTAAACTTGTGGTTAGGTGGCATTCTATTTTTAATGCCAGCATCACTTTTTTACTGTAAATAGTTAAATTTGTCTCCCTCACTAGGTGGAAAATTTCTTGGGAGTAGGCTGTCAGTCTCTTCAATCTCTGAAGTTCAGCAAGCAGCACAGAAACTGACATTAGTCATCAATTGGGAGATATATGATAAGAAAAGTAGTACCTTTTGCAAGGAAATCACTTTAATTACTGTCCAGGCAACTTAAGGTTCTCTTGTCAAGTGAACCTCTGAATTGATATTAAATTATCTTTACACCCTAAATTATTTTCCAGAATTTAGGGTCATCCAAATACACTTTATCTTCCACACTTGCTTGGCTTTAAAGGGAAGGTGAAGTTTTTATTATTTTTGTAGCCTATGCATGTTAGTGGAAGATCTTTCTCAGGACTGTACTTAAATTACTATTTTTTGTCAGCTATGTTTGTTGTCACTCTACAAGTCCATTGTCTCTTATTTGTCAGGTACTTCCATGTACAGAAAGTCTGGTTTGTTATTTTACAGTGGCATTGTCAAAGGTTAAACTGTGTCCCCTCTAAATCATATGTTGAGATCCTAACCCTGCTACCTTGGAATATAACCTTTCTTGGAGTTAGGTTATTTACAGGGGTTATTTTGCTAAAGTGAGGTGATTAGGGTGGGCCTTAATCTAATATAACAAGTGTTCTTATAAAAAAAAAAAGAGAGAGAAATTCTGGAGTAGAAATACAGAGGGAGATGATACGAAGAGATGTAAGAAGATGTTTGTCTACCAGCTAAGGAGACAGGCCTGGTATAGTTGAAGGAATCAACCCTGCTGATTTTTATTTTGGATGTTCAGCTTACCTAACAGTGAGACAATAAATTTTTGTTGTTTAAACCACCTAGTCTGTGGTATTTTTATGGCAGCCTGTAATAGTCAATTTTAGTGTTGACTTGACTGCATTAAGGGCACCACGGTAGTTGATCAATCATTCTTTCTGGGACTCTGAATAAAACTAAAAGGTGGAGGAAACATGGAGTTTTTTTTTAATCTCTCCTGGAATCTGGTATCTAAGACATCAGAACTCTGCATTTTCTAAGCTGGATCTCTTGAACCCGCAGTGGTGATCCCCCAGGTTTTCAGGCTCTTGGACTCAGATTAAGAATTATACCATCTGCTTCCATGTTCCTAAGTCATTCAGATTTAGACTGAGTCATAATTCTGGGTCTCCAACTTGCAGTCAGCCTATCATGAGATTTCCCAACCTCCATAATGATGTGAGTCAATTCTCTTAAAAAAAGTTTCCTCTAATCTATCTATCCATCCATCCATACATACAAACGTACATCTATATCTGTCTTGCTAGCTCTTTCTCTTTGGAGAACCATGATTAATATATGACCCTAGAAAACTAATATAGGCATGTAATTTACTTTCTAGATGGCAGAGAGTTGATGGATGCCAGAGTTGATTGGTTTCAGAGACATTTCTCTTTTTTTTGTAGATAGTCTCAATATTTCACACTTTGGGTAAGAGAATCAAGAGCTGTAAACCTAAGCTACTGAATGTCTTTTAATAAACCTATTTTGAATTGTCTGGTCATTAACAAAACTTGTTAACATCTAAATAATGATTTTATGCTACTTTTATTCATATTGAAATATATAAATTTGTTCTTTGCTAAGTTCTGTTTCTTTTATTTGCACCGTTGAGAGTGTAAATACTCTAATGGCTTTAAATATAATTAATATGCCACTGACTCCCAAGTTTAAATTTCCAGCTGACTGTTTCTTCTGAACTCCAAGCCTGCCTTTCTAAGAGCTCACCAACGTTTCCACATGGATTCCTACATTTCAATTTGCAAATATCCCGACCTGAGAGCCCAAAGTTGTGCTTCCACCCTCTGCTCTCACTCAGCTCTTCTCATGGACTTCCCCATCTTAATTGATGGCAGTGCCATTCTTCAAAAATTTCAGTAATTTTTTATCGTCCTGTATCACATATTGCAATCAGTTGATCTACATGTCTTGTTAATTCCACTTTTGTAATTTACCAAATATCGCACCACTCATTATCATCTGCTCCAGCTCCATTGTCTTTGGTCTGGGTTGCACTGGAGGTTCCTACCTGGCACATCCTGTCCTGTTCTGAAGCAGCTAGAGTGATCCTATGACAGCATGCCACATGACTGTGTTTTCAGCTAAAGTTTTCAGCTAAAGTTTCTACTGCCATTTGTTAAGACCCTGCTGCACTTACCTTACATCCTTTACTCTCCTCCACATGATCTAGCCACACTTACTTCCTCTTAATAATCCCTTTCCCCCAAGCTTTTCTGGTTGTTGGGGTCCCCCCTTTCCAGATGCCTATTCCGTTACTTCCCTTTATTCAGTGTTTTACTAAAAAATCACTTCCCATCTGGGCATGGTGGTACATGTGTGGAATCTTAGCATTGAGGGAAGCTGAGGCAGGAAAATTACAAGTTTGAGTTTTGCCTGGACAATTTAGTGAGACAATATCTTGCTAAATTAAAAAATGTGGATGTAACTCAGTGGTAGAGCACTCCTGAGTTTGATCCCTAGTACTGCAAAAAAACAAAAAGTCACTTGCCTCTTTCTTACTACTTCCTTTTAGTATTCATGACTCATACATGATACATTCTACAAATTTATCATTGCCTCATATATTTCAACTTCCAAGAAAGTATTTAAATTCCAAGAAAGTATTTTCTTTTCCTATCACCAATATAGGGCCTAATAAAATATGGCTAAGTAGCATTACTTTGTCCCAGTGGGAGAAACAACTTTGAAATCTCATCTATTTCTTTCTGGACTTGCCATAATGCTATGGGAATGTGCGCCTCTAGCATTTGCCACCCACGTTTTTAGACTTTCTCTTTTCCTTCCTTTTCACATCAGGATGCTCCCCCTACTCCACCAAAACTCTCCTTTAATTATCCCACTTTCCATTGCAAACACATTTTGGAACATCTTTGTATAAATATTAAAACAGTCAAACAAGTTTTAATTTTTATCAGTTTCTGACAGCTGCATTATGCGAGATTGTCTTAGTCCATTTTCTGTCGTAATAATGCAACACATTGGGAATGGGTAAGTAAGTATTAGAGAAAAGAGGCTTTCTTTGGATCATGGCTCTGGCTCAAGATCAAGGGCCACATCTGGAGATGGCCTTTTTTCTGGCCAAGTCCCGAGGGCATCACATGGTAAGAGTCCCAGAAAGACCCAACATAAACCAGCTTTTATGACAGACCCACTCTCAAGATGACCCATTAACTCACTAGCCCGTTAATTCACTAATCACACAAATGGATTCATGCATTTGTCAGGGCAGAGCTCTAATCACTTACAGGTGCCAGCTAGTCAATGTCTTGAAGTGGGGGACTATATTCCCACACACCTTTTTTTGAGAGAACAGACCACAGTCAAAAACTATAGTGGAGATCATTTGTGAAGTTACTTCATAACCATCATTTGAAAAAAGGACATAATGAAACAAACTGGTTAGAATGATTTAACTATCCCAGAAACTATAAAACTAGTAATTAGTGGTGATGGATTGTGTTGGTGACTTTTCTCTCCTTGCTGAGACAAAATACCTGATGCCCAAAATTAGGGAAGGAAAGGTTTATTTAGCTTGTAGTTTCTGGAGATTTCAGTCCATACTCAGCTGGCTCCAAGGCAGGGTGGTGTGGCTGGGGGGCAGCTGTTCCTGGAGGCCACAAATGACAAGAGAGAAAAGAGCAAAAGGGGAAAGCAGGCCTCTTTCCCTCCCTTATATTGTATGCTGGCTACCCACCCCTGGCAAGTGCAGCACTCACACTGCTAATTAATTAATTTTAATTAGCAAATAATAATTGTGTATACTTGCTGTGTACAATGTGATGTTTCATCTATGTATGCACTATAGAAAGATTCAAATGGGCTAACATATTCATTGTATTAACAATTTACCATTTTAGTGTTTAAAATGTAAAAAACTGTTTAGAAACTTTGAAATAAAGGATATATTATTAAGTGTGGTCCCCAGGAAATTCACTTAAATGTATTCCTCCAGTCTAAATGAAATTTGTAATATCTTTGTTATCTTTGTTTGTAAATTCTCATAAACAGCTTCCATTTCATGGGAAGTAAAATGTAACCACCTTTTTATTTTGTTTCATGAAATTTACTTTTCTAGATTCCATATCTAGGTGAGATCATATTGTCTTTAGGCACCTGGTTTAGTTCACTTAATGTACATTCCTTTAGTTATTCATGTGTTTCTGAATAACAATACTTCTTCCTTTATAAGAGCTATGTAGTATTCCATTGTGTATACACAACATTATACATACTTTTCTTCATTAATGGATGTTTAGGTTTTTTACGTATCTTGGCTATTATAAAAAATGTTGAAATGAATAAGGGAGCATAGATGTCTTTTTGATATACTGATTTCAGGTTTTTAGATATGGGACAATAAGTGAGATTAGTAGATCATAATTTTATTTTTAGATTCCTTCTTAAGAATCGCCATACTATTTTCCAAAAATGCTATGCTAATTCACATTCCTAGAAATAGTTTAAAAGGTTTCCTTTTTTCCCAGATCCTTGCCAACTTTTGTAATCCTTCACCTTTTAATAATAGCCATTCGAACTACAAGGTTATAGCACAGTGTGGTTTTAATTTGTATTTCCCTGATAATTAGAGATGGCTTCTTTATATTCATAGGTAATTTGTATCTTGTCTTTTTTTTATTTTATTTAAAAGAGAATAAAACAAAAGGGGGCAGTACAGAGCAGATCAGAAGAGGACAACATAGGCAACACAGTACTTTACATTAAGTCAACTGGACATCAACAGTATCCAACACCATATCTCTTACTCTGCTATAGTTGAGCATAGTTTCAATTACAATAATATCAAACATAACACAATAGTATAAAGCCATGCATATAGTGAAAAAATTCCAGGGCTTTCTGAACCGAATAACAGAAAATGATCAATGGGTATTATAATATCTCATTTTTGATAAAAAAGAAAAAAATTTGTTTGAACTATCACACA
>PVJX010004978.1:0-12600 GCA_004027295.1 Dolichotis patagonum
CAGTATGTTATTACTCATTCTAGGTGGAAGAAAAATAACTATTTTTAGCCCACTTTTTCCCACATGCAATAATTGACAAATTTCCAATTTAAAACCTTAGGATAAACTTCTGCACATATCTGGAGCTCTTTCAACTCATTGCATTCATTTTGAACCTCTGCTTTGAACATTCCAGTCCCTTTGATCTTCTTGGTCTCTTAGCTTCATTTTTCTGACTAACTTAGCCTGATTTACTTTGCTGCAGCCATGGCTTAAAAACTGTCTCTCAAAGTGGTAACTTGGGAAATTAAGAAGTCTAACCTGTTAGTTTTTTAACTACCTTTTAAGGTATATTACCTTTTATTGACTGATCCCTGATATTTTTTATATTTGTCATTAAATATCTATGCACTATATACAAAATATTTGATTTATATGTATAAATATGATGTATCAATATACATGTATTTAAATTTTAGTTGTTTTGAGTGGGAAGATATATCTAGACCATAATGACTGCATGTATAAGTAATATATATTGTTATATTTCATAATGAAGTGCTTAATTACTTAAAATGCTACATAATTCTGTAAAAAAAAAGTTTTTCCAAGTAAAATATCCCTCCAAATTTCAAAATATGGCAATTGATTTTTATGCATTAGAGTATGAAATAATAATCAACTCATATACAGATTTAGACTCACAGGAAAAGTTTATCAAATTACCTGATAAAACTTAAAATGTTTTGGTCCTCTGCCACTACACCTACATACACATATACAAACATATTTTATCTGTATACCTCAATTTATATATATTTAAATATATTTAATGTATTAAGTTATATATGTTAATATAAGTTATATAAGTTAATATAATATATTGACTACATGGCACGGTAAAACATAGTTGGTAAAGCACAAAACAATGCCAATTTTGGGTTTTTTTTGACATAGAGTGAATTTTGCCTTAAAAATGTAATTAAATTAATATATTAGATTTTGTACTATATTACATGAATTGATATGTATGCAACATTTTGGGAATCTCTCAATTTTAGTCTTTTAATAGGCAGACTATCAATAGCTATAATTTACAAAACTAAAAGACCTTCAAAATTTTTTATTATTTTTAAGAGTGTTCAGGGTGGTGAGGTCACAAAATCTAAGAATTGCTGTGTTAGATAAGTGAGCACTGCTTTTGAGTTCCTTTCTTAAAACTGTTAAAAGTAAAGTAGGCAGCTTAATTTTTATTGGCCTTTGTTCTCTCAGGAATTTGTTACAGCAGTATATCTGTGTGTGAATTAAATTAGGTTGCAGAATTCTGTCGTATAAATATTCAATTAGCTAAAATGCAATATGTCTAAAAAAGGAAAAATTTAATAATAAAACGGATTTAGCTAAGGTATATTATCTTTTATCTTTGTTTTCCAATAAGTAAAAATATAATTGCTGTGTGAACTTTGACTATTATTACTTTTGTTGCTGACTACTAAGAGGGAGAAAAGCATAACCCAGTTCAGGAAATGAAAATGCCCGAAATATATTCAGACTAACTTCTACTTTACCATTCTACCCTGGAACCATGCTGGATTATCAGCAGCACCTATAGAACTATACTCTGTTGAGTCAGGCAGTATTAACTTAGCATCACATGTGGTGATAAAAATAGAAAGGCAGAGTTCCTTCATTTGTGAAATTGTGTATCTCATAAACTCCAAAGGAGATACTGGAAATAACATAATGTAGTATAGTATATGGAATTATAGAATGGACAAGGAGCTAGTTTGAAATTTACATGAATATTTAAAATCCACCAAGAATAACCTCTCATTTAATCAGTCTTTAGGAATCAGTACTATAAAAAGAAGTTATATCTTTTCATGATTTTAAAAAGTTATAAACAATCGCATTAGAAAAAATTTGTCAACTGAATTTAGACCTCTTTTAGTTTTTAAGAATTGTAAAACTAAGAAACATTCCCATCTCATCTTCTCAATTTAAATAATTGTTCTCTGCTTCTAATAATATCCCTACAATGATTTAATACAAATTAGAATTGACATTTGAACCACATTTTAATTATTTAAGAAAAAGCAAAATAATTTAAGAAGCAAATATTATTTTAACGTTATATCACAGCTGGTTCAGTATATTTATTATACCAGTTAGCTGTGCAGGAAGAAAAGTAAGTATACCTGTCAGCAAAGGCAAGAGAATGAGCTCTATGTTCTACTGTGTTGTCAGTTTCCCTGGATTTCAAATAGAGGAGATGCCATCGTCCTCAGAGGGCTATCTTTAGCTCACTCAAATGATGTATCCCTTTCCTCCTTAGGAAACAGAATACATCGGGTAATTCCCTTGGGCAATTTAAAGAAATGAGAAGTGTATATTTAATTTTATTTTTCATCTCTTTGCCCTGAAAGGCTAACAGGCTCGTGAATGGCACTTATCTTTTGTTAATGGCATTTATATATTTTAATGGCATAAGCAAGAGATTTTTAAAAATTATCCAATCATTTTTTATATTATGCAGTTTCAATTTACTTAATCTGACCTGAATTTCAATGTTCTCATGTCCCAGTGTTCTCATTTTTCTGTATTTTCTGTACATGGTCAAGTCCTTGTCACTAGTAAGCTTTATTGTGAAATGATAAACGATGTACACAGTGTAATCAAACACAACCTACATATTTGTTGATCTTAATGACCTATGATACACTATACTTTTTTAAAAAATAAATAAGTGTGGACCTTGCAAATTAACTAACTTATCCTATAAATTTATTCTATACAGAAGGTTCATACTGAAAGTAATTTCATAATATGAAACAAGTAAAATATTCTAGGACCACGAGAAAGATGAAGATAGATAAGTAGAATTTATAGAGGGACACTAAATTGAAAATTTTCATCAAATTATAAAATTGGAAGAAAATGCCTTTACAGAATAGATGTTTGTTTCATTTTTCATTACCTGTAAATGAGGCAATTAAAATTCAGAAAAAATTAAATGATTTGCTCACTAACATATGAAGATTCTATGAAGATTCTAGCTGTTTAGTAAACTAATTGCACAATCAGACAATGAAATTATTTCATTTTATTTAATTAAAAATTCAGAGATGTGCATATCATTTAAAGAATTTTTAAAAATGAATCTGTTAATTAGGTATGAATGTAAAGTATAAAGTTAGATCATAAAATTAAGGTAGATCTTGATGGTAAAAAGTTATCCATTGCTAAAGACAAACAAAAATATCATGTTGTCTATTCAATATATGGAAATCAGGCTTTTTCATCTTACTGGCAAGAACATTTAATAAAAATCTTTAAAGTAGTATTAATAAACATACTAAGCTGTAATTTCACTTTTGTAAACCCTGAACAGACTAAGAGTCTCAATCAACAGCAGCAAGATATTTAACAAGTTGTATTCAATGAATTTTAATAAATTTAAATTTTAATCAACTTATTAATCAAACTATCAGCTAAATACTACCCATGAAAGAAAGTCATAGAAATGTGACCTCAAAGTCCATGTTATCAATGATGTAATACATTGAAATGTCTCTATCTATAGGGAAGTGAGTGCTACTCAATCACCTGATATCTTTTTTGAAATGGAAGTTTCAGGAAATAAAATTAGAAAATAAAAATCAAATGCACTGTAAATGAAAAGTAATGCATGTATTCACTGACTGGAAGTTGTTTTCTGCGTGGGTCATAAAGGTTATCAATAAGTAATGCATTCCAGAGTGAAAATTCGTGTTAGGGAAAAGAAGAGAACTTCCTTCACCAGCCCTAGGGATCTTTGTCTTCCCCGTGGGCTGGCAGGAGTTACCCCTCCTCCAGGTGAAGAAGAGGGCTTAGAAAATAGTTTTAAAGAAACACAGCAATTGGCAGTGTACTTAAAAAGAGTACTCATCTCTCATCCTATTATTTTGTATTAAATACTATTTATATCCTATAGGTTCCAAAATTACTGCCTCTGTCTCAAAACTCTTCCCTAAAGAGTAAATCCAACTGCAAATTCAGTCTCTACAATTGGATTACAAACATATGTTCAAAACAGAAGTCCTTATTTCCAATACACTCTCACATCCCTCTCACAGTCTTTCTCCATCACAGTAAACGCCAGTTCGTTTCTTTCAGTTTCTCCAGTAAATGTTACCACAATCATGTTTCACTTTGTCTCACATTTGACATCAAATCTGTTACAAAATCTTCATAAATGCTTTTAAAATTCAGTCTACGTCTACTTCTTTCCATCTCGTCTCTGACACTTCCTCCTCAATCTCAGTCTTTATCAAATCTTGTCAAAATGATAGCAGTGCTCCTCACTGTACATTGTCATTACAATCACACCTGCCCAATCTTGCGTTATTTTATTTACAGCAGCTAAAATAAGACACTTAAAAAGAAAATCTATACATACCACTTCTCTCCTCAAAACTTTATACAATGGGACATTCTCACAGAGGGTAAAATCCAAAGACCTTACGATGACTAACTGCTCAAGCTTGTGTTGCAGAGTTGTTGGCCGGAGACATCAACCCAGTTTGCTCTGAACCTCTTCCCACAGTCTTCTTTGCTTTACTCTCTTCTTCCTTGTTCGCTGTCTATTATATATGACTTTCATGCTGCCATTGCAATTTCCTGGTCCCTGCTTTTTCTGATTCCTGGATAATCTGTATCTTTGCCTTACTTTCTTCTAATCTACTCCCAGGTCTTTTTCTTTTTGGTCCAGAGGCCTCTGAAAACCATAAAATGGAAATGTTAGGCTCATTGCATATCATATCCTTTCATCCTACTTGATTTTTCTATGTCCTTTATTAATGCATAATATACAATTTTAAAACATTTTAACCATTGCTTTGTTTTTGTAAATTAAGACATATTCTCCAGAAAGACAGGTTTGTGTCTGTGTTATCTATTCCTGTCTCTAAGGTTGATAGACAAAATAAAGAACATTAAAATAACCCTTATCTTGAGGTGTATCTTGATTGCTTTTCTCTCATTGCTGAAACAAAATACCTGACACCCAAATTAAAGAGGGAAAGGTTTATTTAGCTCACAGGTTGTGAAAGTTTCAGTCCATAATAAGCTGCTCCAAAGCAAAGTGGCATGGCATCACGCATCAGTTTAAAGTAGCAAAAGAGAGCAAAAGCAGCAAGAGCAAAAACGAAGATCAAGGCTCTCTTCTTCTCTTTTATTGTAAGCAGGCTATCTGTTCCTGTGTGGTGGTAGCATTCACACCATCTTGTTGCCCTTCTCTTGCACAGGCTCAGGATGTTTACGAAGTGAGGACCCTGGCTTCCTCAGTTAAGGTGGCTCTTAGTTAAACTTCTAAACTTCTCAGGTTGACAAAATGTATCAGCCATTAAAGGGTGAAAAAAAAAAGTTTCATTGTTAACAGTTTTGGAAATATGACATACTTCTACCAGTAAAATTTATATAAATGACATTCAAATTTAATTAAGCATTTGTATTTTTATTTGCTAAATGTGGCATCCCTACCTCATAAAGTTTCCATGTACTGAATTCAAACATTAACTCCCATTGTGTTAGTGGTCAATAAATATTTACTGAATGAATAAGAAAGGAAATATGCAGCCAGCAGAAGTAAAACATCATTACTGTTCTTGGGAATAACAAACATATTGTTAGGGGTCTAGAGGATCAAAAGAATAAACCCTACCTCTGTCCCAGACTGTGGGAAACAACTCCAGTGACTGCCTTTGAATCCAAAACAATTACTGTGACTTTGATTATTTGGAGACTCATTTCCTTATACTGATATGCAAAAAGCTGGCTAGGGTATTTCCTTCTCTCTTCAATTGGCTCTAAGTATTGCAATTAAGGCTAGCCCAGGTGCTAACATGCAATTTGTATAGCCAACAGACAGTCCTGTTTATTCGCATACTGTTCTGTACAACACAGATAAATACAGGATATGAGCACTCCAGATGTTACAGCAAATTGCTCTGGGAATGTCAACTAAGTATGAGCCTCAAGATAAGAGGCTGTGACTCCCCAGGGTACAAGAGTTTGCATATCAGAAACTCAAAGCAATAGCCCCCCAAAACAATTCTACTGATACCTAAATTGGATTATGTAAATTGATCTTTCTGCATATCTTTATCTCTGCAATTTACAGAGATGCCAATCTTGCACCTGGCCAGGCAGCTCAAGTTACTCAGGTAATTCCTGCCATCCTCACTGTCACTCATCCCTGAGCTACCCCCCTTCTTCACAAGACAATAAATGCTGGGAGAGGCCTAGTAGGATCAGGGCCTTTGTCCACTTGATTCAGGGGGGTTGGATTTAGGACCCCTTGGCGGCCCTTCACTTGGAATACGTCCTGGTGTTTTACTCTTGCCTTGGGTTACATTGATGGTGGTAGATTGGAATTAACTTGCTAGGATTCCAATGATGTCTCAATGGGATTACAAATATAACTTTTTGGCTTATGAGGAAAACTAGAAAGAGGATTACAATACTTGAATGACTGAACTCAAAATTTGGGTTTACACTACCAGACAAGTCCATATACAAAGTTTGGTTGAACTAAAAACTGCCTGGTAAAGAGAGGACAGTCAAAAGATGCTGTTTCTTCTATGTGGCAGAGCAAGCAAGAAATTTTAGGGAAAGCTAATAAGGATTGAACCCTGTAGAATGTACAGTGCCTGGGAGGGTGGTCTGCTATATTAAGAGAATCGTAACAACAAAATTATATGAATGGGCCAATTAAGAAAGAATGCAAAAAGAAATTCATAGCGAGATATTACCGGACCGTATGTCACCCAAAGGACAAAACTTGAAAGCCTCATTTCTCCATAAGACAGCCAGTATCTGAAGGTCTGCCATGACAGTGGAGATTCGCAATAGTATCACAGTGTGAATCATTGCCTCTCACTCCCTAGACTTTCTGATCCTATGCCAAACCTAAAGCACAGGAAACAAAACAGGAAGGAAGTCAAGGAAATTTAAAGAACTTACATCTCCATTTCCACATCACAAATTCCTAGGTTATAAATCAAAGTAAAGCTAAAATATGAGGAAACACTGCAAGATGAATACAACTCCAAAATTTTGAATACAACTGAACGACTGCACATGTGAAATTGAATAAGTTTTTAAAAAATAAGATTGTAATTAAAATTTTATTCCTAAATGAGACGGTAGTGGAGAGTGTCTAGAAACGTGAAAATAGGCTAATGTTTTGTTATATGAGTAAATAAGCAAAAATATGGTTGTAGAAAGACATAATTTTCTGCATTCCATTACATTTCATGTATTTATATTAGTTAATAATTTTGGGAACAATGAATGTGGAAAAGAAAGTGAAAGCTTAAAGACAAAATAAAAGAGTAAAATAATAAATGGAATAAACTTAAAGGGAACATTTCTGGATAAGAAAGCTATACTGAAATTTAAATATAATATCTTAATATTAACAGAGAATAAGATTTACAAAATACACAGGAATTTATGAGGTATAACAATAATTATAATTCAAATTATCCAATCTCACAAAATGGTTTTAATAGCAAAGTTAATTATATTTTAAGAAACCAATAAATCAGACACCATAGATATAAATGATTAATTATTAGAAGACATATGCAAAGAGTATTTTTCAAAAAGAAAATAAAATTTACCCAAGGTAGATAAGAAAAACCTTGAGAATGTGAGATTCTTAAATGTATAATTAGTCATAAAATGAAAAAATTATATAGAAAGAAATAAGCAAGGGTAAAAGCATAAGGCAGGTACTATTAAAGCCTGAGAAAGCAGTTTCCAAAATATAAGCAAATTGTTCTCTAAGTTATTGCACTTAGAAAATACTGAATAAGTTATTTAAAAATATTTAAATACATCACAACTGAACTATGAAGAGAAGAAAAATCACCAAGAAACAAATATTTATCAAATGTGAATTTAAATCAGTTGCTTACATAAAGATCACTCAACAGAATAAACTCTTTGTGTAAATGTCAATTAGAAAAAAAGTGAACCAACAAAGTGAAACTACAACACTAACTAGTTCTATTTTAAGTAAATATCATAACAATATAATAATACAATATTTCCCTGAATTTGTAACAACAGTGGTACCCTTTAATGGAAAAAAATTATGTAAATGCAGAAGGAAAAGCTCAATGCACTTTCATATAAATTCTAAAATTCTAAGTTTATAGAATAATATATAACCTAAATTATTAATTTTCCTCATAAAGAAAGGCTTAAAATGATTTTTATCAAATACAAAATTTGTAAAGAGTGAATATGGCCTATAGAAAAAAAGTAACAAGACAAGAATATCCACTATCACTCACCATTTCATGGGAACTCTTTGCTAGGCCAGAATACCTAGTTAATTGTTAAGGATATATATTTTAAATATAGATTGATCCAATATAGATAGAAAGGTAGATACACACACACACACACACACACACTCACAGAGATTTCAAGTTCAATATATATCCATGTACAGATATTTATTAATGATTGTAGTAAAAGATAAACCAGTAAAGAGAAAAATCTTAAAGTTTGTAGAAATCCAGTAATTGACAACCCAGTTAAAAGGAAAGTTTGTAATTATTGAGAATAATGTCACGGGGCATCTGGCTCTGGCACAGTAAGGAACCAGCCTTTCACTTCCTTGGTATTTCATTCTTTGTGCCCTAGATGAAAATATTCAGTCAGGACCCAAAGGCAGTGGTGCAGGAATATAGGCAAAATTTATTGTAACATAGATACATGATGAGTTAGACCTTCAAGAAATAAGGCGAAAAGTACCAGGAACTCACCAAATTTCAGTTTGAATATTGTTTTGTATACACAAAAGTTACTCTTAGAGTCCAGGGAACTATTGTGACTTATCAACAAACTCAGCAGCTGCTTTTCAATCTCAAGACATCTTCCTGATTAGGTGATCAGTGTCTCCTGAAGGGTTTTGATCATATAAGACTTTTATGAATGATTCTCAACTTAAACTAGGATCCAATGCTAAACCAGGAGCTCTTCAAAGAACATTTTCTTTCCTGATACCACTGGAATATGGCCTATGGTAGCAAGGAAGGCTACACGCCTTCCTGTAGAAGGCGTGGAGTTTACTCAGGGTGAAACTTTAAAATGTCACTATGCTCTGTGGGACAGTTTTAGGCCTGAGACCTTAGAAATGATTACAAATGCATTTTACATTGATTTTTTTTTTCTTTTTTCACTTACCTGGCAGTGCATGCTGCTTTGGAATCCCATTTTGTCTCTTCTGAAAGACAGAGTCTCTTAGTTCTGCTAATGTCGAACTTTGTTTAATGATAAGATGGATCATTATAGAATTCTCAATCCTCATTGTAGCCTATTGATTCGATATTATTATTGAAAAAATTTAAATTTCTTTGTAAAAATGATGAGTTGATTCAAACTTTATGCTAAAATCAAAGTCCAAAAATATCTTAAGGAATAAAACCATGAAGAACCATAAACTTTCACACATTTTTATAAGCATACAGCAATTAAGAGGCAGAAAAACAAATAGTATAGAGAAGAGAGAGAAACAGTGCATGTGAGGGAGGGAGAGAGAGAAAGAGAGAGACAGAGACACAGACACAGAGAAAGAGAAGAGAGAAGAGACAGAGACAGAGACAGATACCAGAAAGAGAAGTAAACATAAGTGAAGCTTTGCTTTCTGGAAAGATGGGGTTAGATATCTGTGGAACAAAGGCAGTGTAGTAAATAAATCACACTGAAAAGCTTTACACATGGGTAAAGTACAGTTGTTATCTTGACAGTATTTATAAAAAGTGAGTGTGGACTTACATCTTTTGAAATCAGTGAGCATATAAGAATAATCCAAAAGTGGGGAAGAGAACTACATTTCCATTTGATTTTAAGGAGCTTTGTAAAACATACAGAAAACACTAATGAAATTGATAAAAACATACATGTTTGACAATAAAAATATCAGCAGTGTATGGAACAATTAACCCACCAAATAAACCAATGAACAAACATACAAAAACAGTTTAGGAAATAACTTGGTATTTACATGTGAATGTTTCTGATGTTTATCTAAAGTGTTCCCCGAAACCTTAAGTGTTTAGAAGATGATTGGAACACGAGAGTAGTGCAGTCATCAGTGGATTAGTCCATTAACAACTTCAGTAATCACACGTGGACCCTGCTCACAAAATGTGGGTCACTGTGTGGCATGACATGGAAGGGCATACAGTACCTCCTCACCGACTGCCCTCTCTCTTTGCTTCCTGGCTGCCATGACATGAGCAGATTTTTCTCCACTGGGCCCATCCTGTTACACTATGTTGTTTCTGCATTTGAGTCTGCTAACCATGGTTGAAAATTCTTAAACTGTGAGTCAAAATAAAGCTCTCTCCTTTAACTTATGAGTTTGGAATATTCTACCCCAGTAATGAGAAAATGACTACAACTATAGCTAAAGGCATCCATGTTGATGTATTTCAAAAATTGTAACTTTGAATTTAAAATAACATGTTAAACAAATGGATATAGAAGTGACATATATAAAGAGTTTAAAACAGAAAAAAGCAATATATATCTTTAGTGGTACACAAGCAAGGCAATGACAAGGATGAAATTAGAAAAACACTTTGAACAGAAGATTAAGATTAGGTGACAGAGCACAGAGAAATTCAGAAGTACTACAAGTCAGAGTCAGATTTCTTTAACTGGTTGGTTGTGGGTACTTTGTCAATATAGACTCCAATCAGGCAAAAAACTGGTGAAAAAAATTACAGCAGATGAAATAAAGGAAATGAACTGGTAGGACTATTTGCTGACTCAAAGTGGTACAGAATTATACCTTCCAAAACTAAGTTACAAATTTAGGAAAGGATTGCAAAAACTTGGATAAAGGTGTAAGTGGCCAAAAGATACAGGCTACAAAGATATGTTATGACTTTCGGGAAATTTTTTCTTTGTTGATTAAATTTTTTAGACCATTAAACTAAAAGAATGTAACACATTAAGTAACAGGACAGTTAATATTACAACTTAAATTTGACATTTATAATTTAAAACAATATTTCAACATTAAAACATAGCAAAATTGAACTTTATAGTACTGAAGAAAATGTATTTCACTGGAAGTTTAATCTAATCACTTATCCAGAATTATTTAAGTAAGTAAAAAGAATTGATCTTGTAGTGTTATCTGTCATATGCCAGATGAAAGATTAAATATATAAGCAATTTAAAATATTTATGTGATTTTAACCAAGTTTTTTCATGGGCACACAGTTTGATTGATTGATGTTAGTTATAAAGTAACTGTTCAGAGTTGTGAGGAAATTCATTTAATGTGTTATAAAGTAAAAATGAATGCATAGGCTTAAAAATCTAATTTATAATTTTAATATATTAAAGTAATATTAAAATTCAGATAACTTTAAGTTGTTTACTATTACACCAAAATATATCTTAGACAAGGAGAACATCATTAGGAAAACATGAGAAATTACAAAAATGCAAGGCAAATCAATAAGGAAATAAATCACTTAGAATGAATTATGATATCATTTGAAGACTTCTGAAAATAAACGGATATATTTAAAATGGACTTTGTAATAAGACAGTCTGTCATGGTTTATGTCAGTGGCCCCCAGGCCTCATGTATTTGCATTGTACATTTGTGACTGATTCATTGTCTAGTGCTTGGATTGATGGTGTCAATGCTACACCCTCCATCCTGGGGTGGAGCCAGGATGTGATGTAATGGCAGGAAGAAGGTGTGTCTCTTTCTTTTGCCAGTTTCCACCTTGCTGTTTGCAGCTGCCATGAACTGCAGCCCCGCCATGCCTTGGAGCCAACTGAGTATGGACTGAAATCTCCAAAAACTGTAAGAAATAAACCTTTCCTTTCCCAACTTTGGGCATCAGTATTTTGTCTCAGCGATGAGTAAAAAGTAACCAAGACAGCATTTGGTACCAGGAGTGGGGTCATTGCTGTGACTATACCTGACCATGTTTTTCGAGAGGCTTTGGAAATGGCTTGTGAGCAGAGTTTGGAAAGGTTTGGACATGTCCCCTGGATGCACAGAGCCAGCTGAGGCTGTTCTGTAGAGGAGATTCTGGTTAGAGCTTAGGAGGCCAGAAGGCTGATAGAAAGCCTGATAGTAAAGACCAGGCTTGAGAGGTTTCTGCTGGGAAGGAGGACCATATTGGTTGTTGGACTCCCTATGATGTGTGTTATGGCTTGGCAGAATGTTTGTCTGCATTTTGCTCATGCCCAGAGATTTTGCCTGAAACTGAGATTAAGGGTAATGGACTGACTAATCTGGCAAAGGAAATTTCAAGGCAGCCAGTGTTGAGGCTGTGGCATGGCTATTGTTGGTGACTTTTAGCCAGATCTATGTTGCAAATCAAGAGCAAAGAGCCCAGCAGGATAATCTAAAACATTGTGAGTTTGGCCAGAAGGAAAACTCCAGTAAAGCTGTGAATTGTAAAGATAAAGCTGAGACTTTAATTGTTGAGAAGAAACAGAGAGATAAAAAAGATGGCCAGAGGGCATCCCAGGAAGCAGCGGGTCTCTACCCTTTGCAGCCCCAAAACTGCAAAAGTGAAAAGCTTCAGA
>PVJX010004978.1:12700-89393 GCA_004027295.1 Dolichotis patagonum
ATTTTAGGTGCAAGGAAAATGCACAAATTCTGAGGGTAAGAAGGTTTCCACCTCGATTGCAAAGGGCCTGGGAGGCCAAGCAGTGTGCCCCTGAGAGGACAATTTGTAAAGATGTAAGTGTGAAGCCAAAGGTGCAATGGAGACCCCAGAAGTTTGGAAAAGCCAAGAACGTGGATCATCCAAGGAAAGCTGCAAAAACTGAGCAGAGAAGGTTTAAGAGGAAAGCTGTGGGAGCTGAAATCCCTGGAAATGCTATGGGGGTGGAATCACCCAAGCCTTTTGGAGCTTGCAACCAGATTGCTTCAAACACTGAGCATGGAACTCTAGGACTTAATGTTCGCCCTGCTGGATGTTGGACTTGCTTTTTTCCCAATGCTTTATATTCCCACATTTGTAGCCTTTGGAATGCTGATGTTTATTTTGTGCCTTTGCATTTCAGAAATGTTTAACCTTGTTTGCCTTGTACATGAGGTTACAGTTAAGAGTTTGTCATAGATATTGGAGGAGACTTGGGACTTGGACTTCTCAGCAATGCTGAAAATGTTAGGACTTTGGCAACTCTTGGAGATGGACTACATGTCTTTTATATAAAGGTAATACATGAGTCTCTGGGGGGCAGAGGGGGAATGTCATGGTTTATGTCGGTGGCCCCCAGTCTTCATGTATTTGCATTGTACATTTTTGATTGGTTCATTGTCTAGCGCTTGGATTGATGGTATCAGTGCTACCCCCTCCATCCTGGGGTGGAGCCAGGTTGTTATTTAATGGCAGGAAGAAGGTGTGTCTCTCTCTTCTGCCAGTTTCCACCTTGCTGTTTGCAGCCACCATGAACTGCAGCCCCGCCATGCCAGCCTGCCTTGGAGCCAACTGAGTATGGACTGAAACCTCCAAAAACTGTAATAAATAAACCTTTCCTTTCCCAAATTTGGGCATCAGGTATTTTGTCTCAGCGATGAGTAAAAAGTAACTAAGACACATAGATCATTACTTTTACCTCAGTACTTAAAATCTCTGTTAGGGTTGTCATTTAACTTTTAATGCAGTAATGTTCTGTTGCCTTAGATACAGAGTGTGTCTCTCAAGATTTCTGTGGAGACCCAGTTACTTGATAGAATACAAGTATAGTGCCTGATGTCTGTATATCTTTCATAGCTGGTAGTTATTATTGTGGGTGCTTCTACTACTGCTAGGCCTATCAGAGAAGGTTAATACAATTTAAACGTTTTCTTAATGAAAGAGAAATATGGCTCTTCATATCAATACAAATACTGTTAATCCTACTTTAGAATTTAAAATTAATACTTTTCAAACACTTTGAACTTACCAATACAGTTGTTGATACAAAAAACCATAAGATTTTGTACATATAATAAATAGTTAACCTTCTTTTTATATTTGCTCACATACTGCATGGATGGTGTGATCCTTTTAAAACTAGAGATAAGAGGTAAGGAACATGTTTAGCATCTTTATATTTAACCAACCAACAATGTATTAAAATCCTCATTTTGATTATATTCATGTTACATATTTAAAAATAAGGCATAGAAGAATTTAAAAAGTTAGAGTTAGTGAGAGGCAGTTCTAAAATAAATGTTCTTTCCTTAAACATGCCTCATAGTTTCATAATTATCAGATTTTAAAAGCAACCTCAAATGCAGGATCTGCAACCATACATGATTTTTCTAGTCCAGCTCTAAAGAGAATTTTAGTGAAATGTATGTTTTGTATTTGCCATGTATTTGTAAAGTTACTACAAATAGAAATTTATTTGTCCACTTCACAATCCCTGCATAATAATGATCACCGTAAACATTTCTACCCAGTTACGTGCTCTTAGGTGAGACCCAAAATAAATAAATGAACTGGAAATAATATGTTTTTTTGTAACAGTACTTTTTGTACTTTGCTGATGACAGACAGAAAAGGAAATGCCACTTTCCACTGTTTACCCCTTGAGGCACCCAAAAGTGGTTGAGGTAACAGTAACAGCTTAACTCATTGTTTCAGTGTCTGGTCACCTCTTTGCAGATGTTGAAAAGGACCAGCAGGAGCAGCCAGACTGTATGTTCCAGGATTTGGTAGATACAGTGATCAACTAGTAGCCCCTGGACTGTGATACCTGGATCACAGGTGTAGAACGTTACGGTTTATTCTTCCTATTGTTATTCTTCAATTTGTCTGGAATACGGATATTAACATCCCTGGCAGGTCAACTGTGTGGCACTGTAAATGTAACTCCTGAACTTACAGTCTCCAAAGAACTATATTTTTGAGTTTACCATACTTTTCACTTATTTGAGAGCTGGAAGTTCAGGTGATACCTATATTCACTGATCAAGATCAGGTACATTTCTATTTCTCAATCTGTGTACTGCTTTTTACGAGATTCCTAAGAAAATAAGGAGAACGTTCTAACTATTTCATCAAGTGCATATAGAAATTTCACATTTGTTCTTGCCTGAAGATACCACTAAAATTGAAATATATATATTTTCATCCCCTTTTGGGTTGAATGCTTAATTTTCAGATATTTTATTTTAAATGATATTGCAGGCTTGAAGCAAGGGTTGTCACTAGTGGTAAGAGACACAAATTCATAACTTAGTAAAAGCTCCACATAGTTCAAACTTTGGGTTGCAATTATTGTCACATCTGATGATTCAGTGAATTTTAGTTTGCAGTGAGACAGATAAAATTACGTATGAAAGGTGACATATTACACATATCTATATTTTCTATATCTAATATATTAGATATTTTCTATATCTAATAGAAAACTTACATTTTCTATATTTTCTATACCTAATAGAAAACTATAGAAAAACTTACATTTTTATTCTCCACTTACAATTACCGTTAGTATTTCCAATCAGTGATTTCTTGTACTGAATAATGTTAAGCCTTCTCCATTGATCTGACATTGGACCTGTGCCAAAATTCAGTTTGGCATACTTGTGAGCCATATATTTTGTTGCACTGATCTGTGTGTTTATCCTTCTGCCAGTACCACACTATCTGGATTATATTTACCTAGATATATTAATATCAGATAGCATACTTCCTTCTACATTATTGTCTTCAAGTTGCTTCTACATCCTTAGAATGTGTTCTTTCTTCAGATATTACAGAAAGAGTGTTTATATTAGCCAAAACTTGCAGGAATGGTGTCAGGGATTGCTTTAACTCTATCAAACAACTTTGGCAAAATTGACATCTTTAACATCCTGGATCTTCTACTCCATGAGTGTGTGTGTCTCTCCGATTCTTTTGGTTGTTTTCTATTTCATTTGTGGAATATTTCTTTTGAATGTTCACTGCACATACTTTATATGTGCTTGGTTAAACAGTGACTCATGAGCATCGTATTTTCTTTGCGGCAACTACACTTCGCATTGTGCTTTTAGTTTGTATTTCTGCATGCCATAGTTAGGATATGAAATGTCTTCCAAATTCCCCCATATCAAAGGCTTAATTTCCTGCATGGTGCTATTGGGAGGTGGTTGATCCTTGAAGATGGAGAGCCTCGCAGGAAGCAGCTAAGTCACTGGGGCCTGCCAGTAAAGGAGATGTGGGGACCCTGGCTCCTCCTCTCATGCGTAGTTTCCTGGCTCCCAGGAGACAAGCAGCGCCATTCATCTATATGCTCCGTGCATGCTGTGCTGCTTGGTCAGAGACTCTGAAATAATAGGGCCAAGTTATTGTGGAAAGAAACTTCTGAAACTAGGAACCAAAATAAGACTTTGTTCCTTTTAAGTTAAGTACCACGGGTATTTCTTGATAGTAAGAGAAAGCTGATTAACATAGTGCACACACATTGACAGTGTAGAGAGTATGACTGGTCTTAAGGTGTGTTTGTATGAACTTGCTATGTTTCCTCACACCCCAAGTTTTGTTTACATACTGCAAATAGTGACCCAGCTATCCTTTTTACCACTTCCATTTTATGTTTCTCACTTCTCTCACCCTGAATTTATTCAAAGCATCGATTTCTTGTTGCTCCTTTATGTAGCATTCCCATGCCCTCTTTTAAAATTTTGGAATTGTTCTGTGCTCAATCCTTGGAGAATGAATTTCAATAGGAATTTTCACTTCAAAATCCATACTCATTCACGAAAAATTATTTTCTAACAAATAAATTAATATAATTCTCCTATTTTCTCCCTTGTATATTTTATATATCACTTCATCTGTATAATTTTCTTACATGTATTATTTCTGTAATAATAAATGTATGCACAAGTGTACTGTGTGAAATATTATAAGACAACTCTTAAAAAATTACTGTAAAGCATCTGAAATCTTTTTCTCCGTACCACACTATGTAAGGCCAACAAGTATCCTTTGCATAAAATTCAATAGTAACATTTTCCTGTGTTTTCTGAATGTCTGAATTACATTTATATCAGAACATTCACATTTTATATTTTTTGAGATTTCTGAGGCCAGAAAATAAAGGCTATTTTTATGGAAGTGAAGGTAGATGTGGAACTCGAAGTACCTGATAGTGAAATTATGATTACAGTGTTTCTGAAACCACTATAATTCTAAAAAGGAAAGACTGACCCAACAACAAGCTATCTAGAATAGATTCACTATGTTTACTAATCATACGTAATTGAGGAAGTATGATGCTCATTTTTTGTTTTTATTTTTCTTATATTTTGCTTTGTTTTTACTGGGTGATAATAGGAACACAAGATTATGCAGCCTGTCTAACATGTAAGCTCTGAGTACTCAGGAAACACTATTGGTTATGATTCCACTGCTGACTTAGTGAAGTAAAGAAGTAAATTAAACTTTAATTTAGTATTGTGGATAGGAGAAAATAATAGTATTTTAACTTTTGTATTATAAATCAGTTTTCTACAAGAAACAATTAAAGGTCAATCATGAGATTTAAAATAGAAGCACCATAGACAATAGAAAAGGGATAGGTAAGCGTGCTGTTATAAATATCTTTCTGTACTGTTTTTCTTCATATCGCGAGACATAAATAGATCCTTATCATGTGCACATTCATAAAATCAGTTAAGGGCTAGACCAATGAAAACACAACGTGGCCAATCATAAATTGGTTCCGCTTTGTAAGGTTCCTCTACTTCTTAATGTTTGATGTATTTAACAATTATTAATTGAAATAGTTCATTTTATATATGATAGCATGAGTACCAGAAAACTAACCTTAAAGTTATTTTAAAATATTAAAATACAATATAACAAAAAAAACACTAAGGATTTTGAATATAAGATGTCTGAGAATGTAAATTTTACATAATTCCCTCTCTAGAGACTTTTGAGATGAATGAAAATAAACAAATACAGTAAGTAATCATGAAATAATATGATGAAACCTTCTGTTCCAACTCCTAGAATAATTATAACTACTGGAAATAAAAATTATTAAGTGAAAATGCTGGAAAGTTAGGGGCTGGGGATTTAGCTCAGTGGCATAAGTACCTGCCTTGCAAGCGCACAGTCATGGGTTCGATCCCCG
This sequence comes from Dolichotis patagonum, assembly GCA_004027295.1. NCBI lineage: Eukaryota > Metazoa > Chordata > Mammalia > Rodentia > Caviidae > Dolichotis > Dolichotis patagonum. The sequence continues at coordinate 18,198 of PVJX010004978.1, forward strand.
ATTAAAAAAAAAAAAAAGAAAAGAAAATACTGGAAAGTGAGAGGCAATATTTCTAACTGAGATTGTCTCGTAATGAGAAATAATTAAGAGGAAGGAATTTAAAATGATTCTATTCAAAAATTAAAACAAAATAAGCCTCTTTTTTAGGAGGATGAGGACTTAAATTATGGCTAAAGACAGAAAGATATAGAAAATTCCTTTGCTATTTACATCCTGTGAACTAACATGTATGAATAAATCCAAAGATTTTCCATCGTTCTGAAATTTTAAATTACATAACTTCTAACCTGAAAAGGAAAAACTCCGGAAACGAGTTTAGAGTGTGTGGGGGGCGCAAAGCCAGGGCCTAAGGAATAAACGTGAGCCGTGCAACTGAGCGTGTTCTGAGATTTTCAGCGTTCATGGTCTCTGCCTCTGTTTCTGTTAATGTATTTTTCTTCAGTGGAACTGGACGTGGAGGTCAGTCCCGTAATTCCTGCACTCAGCTGGAACAATGAGCCTGAGGCAAGAGGATCACAGGTTCAGCCTAGTCTTGGCAATTTAACAAGATCATGTTTCAAAATAAAAATTAAAAAAGGATTCAGATATAGTGAAGGCCTTGGGTTTAATATCCAGTACCATCAAAAAAATTTGCTCCACTAAGTTAAAAAAATAAACTGTAGCTACAGTTAGGGTGTGTTCTCTTAGTCATTGAAGTCTAATGTCAATAATCATTTACACTAAAAAGTTCCCTGTGTCTGATTTTTCTTTTACATCAGGAATCATTGTATGTATTAATGATTTTCATTAAAATGATGTTGGATGTACCTTTCTTATGTGTTATGGTATTTGAGAAATTTGTCTCTACATTCATCAATTAACTCATTATCTACTGTTTATATGAATTGCATGACTCATATTAATAAGCAAAATAGTTTCAGATCATGGATAATGATCAATTTATCTGTGGAACAAAAGTTAAAATACATAGCATTTTCATCATTATTTTATAGTGATGTTGCAATTTGTATTTAATATTTCACTTATTGTAATGACATTTTAAAACAATATTTTTAGCTGGATGATAGTTATAGCTGATAACAGGTAATTTGAGGTTCTAGTATATTGTCTTATTTTACTATGTATTTATATTTTAAAATTCACAACCAAAATTTTTTTATGGTTTATAAACTAAGTTTTCTGCTTTCTGAAAGCAAACAAAAAAACAACAAAATGGGAGGTTTTATAGACAATCATTACTCACATCTCTTCATTGTGGCTGACATTTGTTGCTATTCAGATCATGACTGAAACTTTCAGATTTATCAGAATTTTCAATACCAATTTTCAAAATATAAAGACAAGAACTTGCCCAGAATTTTTATAAAACTTTGCGAGGTAGTCATGAATGATACTCATCAACGTTCTGGTATCATCCTTCCCATACTAACGAAATGTGACTCCTCATTCCTTAAAAGGAGAGGTGTACATATAAATTACTTTGGATATCAGAGAGAGAGCACCAATTAGATGCATTTTCCTGAGCAGAACATTTTAAGAGGGTGCTTTAAAAAATGTTCTCCAGAATGTCATCTACATATTGCCATTTGGACATGTGGTACCAGGTAGTGGTGACCAGCTTCTATTGTAAATGGAAAATTATATACTTGCTCCTTTTTCAGAGCTGCTACTAACAAACAACTACAAAATGCGTGCCATAACCATAGAAATTATTCTCTCAGAGATTTCAATCCCCAAATCAAAGTGCTAGCAGGTATATACTGCTTCTAAAATCCTTAGGAAAGAATTCTCCCTTGTTTCTTCCAGTTTCTGCTCACACTTTGATTTACAGATATGTTTCTGAAATCTCTATTTCTGTCATCACGTCATTTTGTTTTCTTCACATACATTTTATCTCTAGTAAGGATACTTTCGTTGAATATAGGATTCTCCCTAATTCAACATATGTGTTCTCATCTCTAGCTTTAAGTAAAATTGCAAAGAACATATTTCAAAGTAAGTTTTTGTTTAGATTCCAGACAGACATAAATTCTGAGGAAACACTTCAGGAACCCTCCTATAGTAAATGGGGTATAACAAGGAAATAAAATTTGTTGTTTTAAGTAATTATGAATTTTGAATTGTTGTTTATTGAAGAAAAACCAACCCAATTCTATTCCCCTTTATAGGAGTCTAGATTCCGAGTTGAAGAGATGCCAGTTCTTTTAAGTAGGGAAGTTATAAATTAATATAATACAAATATTAATTGTATTTGTGATAAGCAAATTTGTATTAAATAATAGTAAATGAATTTGGTATTTTTACAATTAGTGCCCCCCAGAGGGAGATTACTGAGCTTGTTCTTGTACTGAACCAGTATGAACACTTAAATTTACTTAACCAGCAAATTATATAAATCAAAGTAGTTAAATAACTGCGGTATATTTGCATGAATGTGTGTGTGCATGCATGCTTGTGCACATGGAAACCGAAGTGCAACATGAAACAGAGAAAACAAACTGGTATCTGTGTAGCACTGATAAACAGCTATCATTGGTATAGGCATTTTTATTTTTTAAAAATTAAGTTTATTGGTAAAATTTAGCTACACACAATGACCACATTCATCACAAAGAATTTGTACCTGCACATGACATACCATAACAGGGAATTTACACCTGTACATGTACCTGCTTCTTCTTCCCCATCCCCTCCCTTCTCTTCCACCCCGCTTCCCTTTTTATTTGCAAAGTGCTGTTTCTGTTTAATCCTTTTTTTCTAATTTTTGTCTTTTCCCTGCCCCTCTCCAGTTTCTCTTTCCTTTTGAAAAATTACTTCCTAATTTACCGTATCTATTATACATTTTAGTTCTTATTTACACTTTCAGTGTGTCACAAAAAAGAAATAATGCAATATTTACACTCATGTCCAGTTCATTTCACTTAAGAGTATAGTCCCAAGATCCATCCATTTTGCTACAAATGTCAAAAGTTTATCCTTCTTTATGGTTGAGTAGTACTCCATTGCATGAAATAAAATACATGTTTTGTATCCATTTGTCAGTTCATAGTCATTTAGATTGTTTCCAGTATTTAGCTATGTGCTGTAAACATGGGTGCTCATATATCACTGCCGTATGATGCTTTTAATTCTTCTAGAAAGATACACAGAAGTGGAATGAATGGGTCAAATGGAACCACTAGTCCTAGATTTTTGTAAAATTTCATCACCGATTACTACAGTAGTTGTGCTTGTCTATATTGCCACCAAAAGTGTAGAAGTATTCCTTTTTCTGCAAAACTCTGCAGAAATCTTGGTTGATTTCTTGATGATAGCCATTCTTTGTGGAGTGAGAGAGAATCTCAGTGTTGTTTTAATTCACATGTCTCAAATGATCAGTGATGTTAAACAGTTTTATATGTATTCTTATATATACACATATATATTATTTATATATATTTATTTGTTGATTGTCCATCTCAGAAGTATCTATTCACTTCAGATGCTCATTTGTTAGACTGGGTCTTTAAATTTGGGGGTCTGATCTTTTTAATTATTTTATACATTCCAGATATTAGCCCTCTGTCTGAAGAACAACTGAGTTTTTTTCCATTGTCTCAGTTGACCTCACTTGGTTGATGATTTCTTTTGCAGTGCAAAAGCTTTTTAGTAAGATGAGATCCCAGTTGTTGATGATCTGTACTATTTCCCACAGAGCTGAAGTCTTTGCTTACACCTATGTCTTCAAGAGTTCTACCTATTCTCTTTTCCAGCAGATTAGGTGTTTCTGCTTTAATATTTAGATCCTCTACTCATTTTGATTTTAGTTTAGTGCATGGTGATATACATAAATTTAGTTTTAGTTTTCAGGATATAAAACTCCAGTTTTTCCAGCACCATTTATTACAGAGTCTCTCTTCCCTCCAGTAAATAGGTTTGGTCCCTTTGTCAAAGATAAGGCAGCTGAGTCTGTTTAAAGTTGTTTCTGCCTCTTCTAATCTGCTGCATTGATCATCAGGTCTGTTTTTGTGGGCATTTTTGTGAATACCATGTTGATTTTATCACAGTAGCTCTGTAGCATAATTTAGGGATTGTTATGCCCTCTGTTTGCCTTTGTTGCCCAGAATTTTATTGCTATTCTAGGTCTCTTTGGGTTCCAAATGACTTTTAGAAATGTCTTTTTCTAGTTTTGTGAGATATTCTCTCTCTCTCTCTCTCTCTCTCTCTCTCTCTATATATATATATATATATATATATATTCTCTCTATATATATATAAATATATTCTAGTTTTGTGAGATATGCTATATTATATATAAATATATAATATAGCATATATAAAAATTATATATATAATTGTATATAATTATATATTTTATATATATAATATATATAAAAATTTTATATATATATAAAAAATTATATATAATTTTTTGAATACATAATTGAACTCAGAACCTTGCACTTGCCAGGAAGGTGCTGGGCTGCTAAGTTATATCCCTGGCCCTGGTATTTTGATTGGAATTACATTAATTCTGTATAAGATGTCTTGGTTACTTTTCTTTTGTTGTTGAGACCAAAATCAAAGAAGGAAAGCTTTGTTGAGCTCAGTTTGTGGAGGTTTCACTCCATAATCAGCTGTCTCCAAGGCAGGGTGGCATGGCACAGGGCAGCAGAACGTAGCAAAAGCAACAAGAGCAAAAGTCGGGATAACAAGCCTCTTTCCTCCCTCGTACTGTAAGCAGGTTACCGTCCCCCTAGGGCCGGTACAGCACTCTCACCACCTTGCTGCCCTCCTCTTGCACAGGTTAAGGGTGTTTACAAAGTGAGGACGCTGGTTCCCTGCTCAGTTGCTCAGTCAAATGTCTAAGCTTCTCAAGTTAACACAATGTATCAACCGTAACAAACAATTTTAAAATTATGACCATATTCACTATATTCCTAACCGAGAGCAAGGAATATCTTTTCACTTTCTGTTATCCTATTTAATCTCCTTTTTTCAAAGTACTAGTTTTCAATTTAGAGATCTTTTATTTGCTTTGTTAGAATGATTCCTAAGTATTTCATTATTTTTCAGTGCTATTGTGTAAGTTGTTGTTTCCCTAACTTATCTCTCAGTGAGTTTGCTCTTTGTGTATAAGAATGCTATTGGTTTTAGAGTGTTCACTTTGTACCACCTATGTAACTGCATCTGATTATTAAATCTAGAAGCCTCTTGGTCCAATTTTTTAGGTATTCTATATAAAATGTCATATCATCTTCAAATAATGATAATTGAACTTCTTCCTTTCCAATCAGTCCTTTTATTTCTCTTCTCTAATTTCTCTGTGTAGCATTTCCAGAGATATGTTGAATAATAGTAGTAACAGTGCATATGATTGTCTTGTTCCTGATTGTACCAACAAAGCTTTCATTTTTGACAATTCAGTATGATGGTGGCTATTGCTCTGTCTTAGGTAACTTTAATCAGATCAACGTAGAGATCATTTATTCTAATTTTCTATGAGTTTTTAACATGAAAGGTGTTTGATTTCATGATTTTTCTGTGCCTATTAAAAAGATCATATGGTTTTTGTCTTTGGTTCTACTATTATGGTGTAGTACATTTATTGATTTGTGTATGTTGAAATATTCCTGCATCCCTAGATGATTCAACTTCATCTTCTTAATGATTTGCTGCATTGTATTTGCCAGTAATCTTATTGAGGATTTTTGCAGCTATGTTCATCAGGGGGACTGGCCTGTAGTTCTCTTTTTTGGTTGGGTCTTACTCTGGTTTAGTAGCTGAATAATACTTGCTTCCAGGAATGCCTTTGGGAGTATTTTTTTCTTTTCAAATTCATTAAAAAGTTTGATGAAGAGTTGCATTAGATCTTCTCTAAATTTTTTGGTAGAATTCAGCAGTAAATCTATCAGAACCTGTCAATTTCTTTGTAAGTTTTTAATTACATTCAATTTCATTAACTGACGTTGGGTTATTTAGAATTTTTATATCTTCTTGATTCAACTTGAGTTATCAATAAGTATCTACAAATTTGTTCATTTCTTCTGTGTTTTCCTTATTCTTAAAGTACAGGCTCTCAATGCAGGTATTAATGACCTAGATTTTCACATGATCCATTGTGATTTCATCTTTTCCATTTCTAGTTGCATAAGACTGAACCTTTTCCTTCCTTTTTCTAGTTTGGCTAGGGTTTGTCAATTTTATTTAATCTTTCAAAAACCAATTCTTCAATTCATTTATTTTTGTATTGTTTTATTAGTCTCCTTGAATTAATTTCCGTTCTGCTCTTTGTAATTTCTGCCCTTATATGAGTTTATCTTGATTTATTCTTCTTTTTCTAGAAGGTTGAGCTTCTATATTAGATTGCTTGTTTGAGCTTATTATGTTTTCCTGATGTAAGAATTCATTACTAGTAACTTCTCTCTTATGCATGCTTTCATTTTGTGCCATAAATTCCAGTATGTTGTATTGGCAATATCATTTAATTGCAGGTACTGTTTGATTTCTTCTTTAATTTCATCTGTGACCCTTTTGGTATTCAGTAGGATGATATTTAATTTCCATGTGTTTATGCAGTTTTTGTGATCTCTGTTGCCATTGATTTGCAATTTCATTGCACTATGGTTTGATAATATGCATGGAATAATTGTAATTCTTTTCCATTTACATAAGCATTTTCTATGGGTTAGTATATGGTCTATTCTGGAGAATGTACCGTGCATTACTGACAATATGCATTCTGATACTGTGGGGTGAAAAACTGTATAAACATCTACTAAGTTGATTTATTTCCAGATTTGGATCAGTTCTGATGTTTCTTTGTCAGTATTTTGTTGAGTTTATCTACCTTTTCATTGCAATAGAGTACTAAATTTCCCCATTACAATTGTGTTGGTTCCTATTTGATTTTTCCTGTCCACTAATATTTGTTTTATATAGGTGGGTGTCCTTACATGTGGTACATATATATTAATGGTCGATATCTCTTCTTCTTGCAGTTTTTCCTTAAAAGTATGTAATGTCCTTTTTTATCTCTTTTGATCAGTCTTGGTTTGAAGTTCACACTGTTTGCTAATAGAATAGCTACCCCTGCTTTTGTCTGGGTTCTTGTCACATGGAACATTGTTTACCATTCTTTGTCTTTCAGTGTATGAATATCTTTTTGAGTTAAACATTTTTCTCGAATGCAGAAAATTGTTGGATCTTGTTTTTAATCCACCAGTGTGTTATGTCAGTCTATTTCTTCTGATTGGTGAATTGAGACTAATTATATTGATGGATATAACTGAGATTGGCTTGTGCCGTGTAATTTCTTGTTGATGATTCCCTGTCTTTTCCCTCTGTTTAGTTGCTTCCCTTGCCTGGTGGCTCTTTCTACTAGTACTCTTGGCATTGTGTACTTCATTTGCTATTTTTTAAAGAATTATCTTTGCATTTGCCTAGAATCTCACACTTAGTTCTAAGTATCTGTACTCTTTCTTGCATAAACTGAATGTTATCAAGTAATACCGGGATTACTTTAAATGTATAGTCTGACAGAAGGCTATGAACACTAGTTATGATTTTAAAGATTTAAAGATAACCATTACTTATGTCAGAAATAAAATCAATTTGTCTTTTCCAAATTTTTTCTTAAACTCTTAGAAAGTAATGTTACATTTATTTTCAATTTCAATTTAACTGAGTATAAGGTGAAAAACATGACAAATGGATAACCCTAAGAAAATCAGGGACTCCAAATTCTTAAGATTGGAAAGCAAAACATTTACACACAATATCTGCTGTACAAAACAGATGTGACATTTAAAAGTTACTCACTTTCATAACACAAGCCTATTAGGAAAGCACTTAGTGAAGACTTATGAGAATCACAAATTAAGTCATGTCTGTTCTCATTTATACTGTACGTTGGCTATTCTTATTCTACTGCCTCTTATACACCACTTTGCAATTTGTAGCTTCTGTGTTTCAAAATTAGGTTATTATAATAGTAATTCTATTATAATTTTAAGTACTTTCCAATATTCATTTCCCTTAACATATTAGTTCTACTTCAATGGCAGTTTACTTGAAAATATTGTACATGATTTAAGTCAGTTAATTGTAAAACAGAAAATTTTCCTTGACTGAATTTGAATTTAAAGAATCATGATCTGAAAATATGTCTTGGACAGCACAAAAGTGTGTTCACAATAATTTTAGAACTGCTACATCTTGAAAAAAAATAATGCATATACTATTTCCTCAGGGTCAGAATCATCTTGATGTTTCTGTACATGTGATCAGTTTTCCTGAATAAACTGTTGAGACTAGGTATGGATAATGCATAAAAAAAAAACTGGATGAGTAAAAAAATCATTAAAACAGGTAGCATTAAATGGTTAATTCTTAAAGGTGAGGGACCTGTGGCAAAAAGTGTGTTTGATGGTGAATCATTGAGTTCAATAGCTACTTGGAAAATGGCAGTCTTCCAGACCATACAACACAGAACCAGCTTTCTCATCACGAGAAGGCTAGGAGTTTAGAAAACCCTGCCATCGCTGTAAAATGCCTCAAAGGCAGTTGAACACAAAGAGCCATGAAGGGTGAATAAAAAGTTACACACTGAAATTTTAGATATGAATAGAGAGTTACTTACAGACACATCAAAAGGAATGCAGTGACTGAGAAACATGTTCCTAGGCTCTCAGAAGTTATAGATGACTTTATGTGATCATGATTAAGTTATATTCAACAGAATTAGATGTAAACAGAAATACACATATAAAATAAAGATTTTACACTTACTCGACACATTGAAGAGTCTCAAGAACATATGCACAGTAATTCTCATGTATAATTGTTAAAAAAGGGAATGAGATCACTTTCCTGGAAGAAATACCCTGTAGCCTGAATCTAGTCAGATTATACTTTGGAAATCATGGGTAGAATGTTGAAGGAAGCAAGAACAATGAACTTTTCAAAAAGAAAATCATTAAACCAATATCTTAGAAAGAACCAAAACCAGAGCTGAATAAATGCTAGTGATAGGGGTCAATAAAGGAGATTTAAAGCACCCAGCATAACCTAACTTGAATCATAATGAGAGTTGGACAGAGTAGCCAGACATTTCAAGATCTAAATGGGGGAATTTTTAAGGAAAATGGGGCTTTTCTAGTATCAGGACACCAGTCAAAACTCTATAGCCAACATAGACTCTGTCGTGGTTACGTATCTCTTGAGGCTGGGACAAAACATCAAACACCCAAAACTAAGTAAAGAAAGATTTATTTAGCTCACAGTTTGTGTCGATTTCAATCCCTAGTTGGCTGGCTGCAGGCCAGGTGGCATGGCACAGGTGCAACAGTTCAAGGCAGCAGGAGACAGCAAAGCAAAAAGGCCAAAGGAGGGAGATCAAAGCCTCTTTTCATTCTCACATTGCAAGTAGGCTACCACCTCCCCAGGGCAGGCATAGCACTGACACCACCTCAGTGCCCTCCTCTTGCACAGGCTCGGGATTTTTACAAAGTAACGAAGCTGGCTCCCTCTGAGACTCCTAGGTAAACTTCTAAACTTCTCAAGTGGACACAGTGTATCAACCATAAAAGACTTCAAAAGTAACCATAAAAATGGAAAGCAATTGCTTTATAATTTTCTTTTTTAATTAGTATGTGTTTGTAGTACATAAAGATAACTTTTATCATGAGGCAATTGTACATGTTTGTAACAGGTCTTAACTGTTGTTTCATAACCTTCTCCCAACCCTTCCTGTGTCCTCCAAATCTTGGCTCACCTTCCCATTTGCAAAAGCTGTTTCTACTTTTCCTCTAATTCCCTTTACTCTGCCATTAAGAAAGATAAATTTCAGGCATTTGAGGGGAAATGGATGCACCCCAAAATTAAATAAGTTACATAACTTAGACATGATTGTTTAATCATATAGTCTCTCTTATATGAAAAACCCAAAATATGACTAAATATAACTATACAGCAAAATAAAAGAAAGGAACTAGAAAGATTATTTTCAAATAGTAAGGGAAAGAAGATCTGGAGATAAGAAGAGAGGGAAGAGAAAAGGGATGAAAAAATAAAATTAAGCAAAATATAGTTTTCTGCAATTAATATCATATATTCTAATAAGAGGAAGTAAAAATGTAGTTTAAACTAAAAAAAGGATGAGAATGCAACAGATAGAATTATAGTATGCCAAAAGAAAACTCAGAACCCAGAGTATAAGAAAGCAAATTTAAAAGCACACTAGCTATACACATACTTTTATTATTTATGTTGATTTTATCCAGTTCTTGTGAAAGGCAACATCGCTTGTCTGGTCAAGAAACTCACTGCATATATGTAAGTTAACGTATCTAGAACTAGCTTTTTTCCCTGACCACAAAATGTGTTTTAGTCAAATAAAAAAGTTTTTGTTTGTTGTGTTTAAGAAATTCCAAATTATATACTGTGGACATTTTTATAGTTGTAGCAACAACCTTCAACCAGTACATCTGATCACCTCCTGCACGATAGCCTCAAGTCAAAGTTTTGGGACTAAGTCAATGAGCAAAATAGGTAAAAAAAAATTACTTTTCCTTATAGAGTTTACATTGCAATAAAAACACAGATTAATGAATAAAATATTATTTACAATAAATGAGAAGTGAAGTGAATAAAATTAAAGAACAAGGATAAGGGAGAGGTTAAAATTTAAATAGCCAAGAAAATCTTCAAGGACACACGAGACACTGGTAAATCTGCTGACTGTGGAAGAACTAACCAAGATGATTTTTGTTGAAAGAGTTACTGATGGAAAGAGCAAGTGCAAAGATCCCAAGGTAGGAAGTTTCCAGATAAATACCAAGGACAGGAAGGAAGCCAGTGCAGCTGGAGCACATGATGTGGGTCTTATAGACAAAGAAAGGTTAGACTTTGTGTAAACCGGACACCTTATTCACAGTGGAAGAATAACTGATTTTCTGACAAAGTGAAACTAAGCCAGATTTCTTTTCTACCTCTTTTGGTATATTTGAGAAAAAGTATTTTTTCTTCTGTTTTAAAAGGGAATGTGTATACATTTTTAAAAATGGAGAACATAAAACCTGGAATTTCTCATATCGTTTTCAACCAAGAAACGAAAAGTATATTCCAGGCATGCAGCTCAGTGGCAGAAAGCCTGCCTGGCATGCACAGTGTCCTGGGTTCAATTCTGAGCACAAAAAAAAAAAAGAATAAATATGAGAAAACTTTCAAACAAAGATAGATTTATATTTCAATTTACCCAGTAAAAATACAAGACATTTTCAGCAAAATATGACCACTCCAGAGAAAGTGAGTATCTCTCCTATTTCATATTTGTTTTATTCATGATAAATATGAGAAGAATGATCTTATTTCTGAGTTCAATTCTCCATATATTTGATCTGTGATATTTGTCCTATTTTACTTAAAAGTGTATTTCATTGGAGATATCAATGCCAAATTTTAATATTTTAAAAATTTTCCTCCAATTTATTAGTTTATAGTATTTCTGTTACTCATGTGGAGCCCTTTTGATAGACATTCTAATGACTTTCATCACAGAACATATTCATTTACATTAGATACATATATTCCTGTGGTAGAAGAATGATTATTTCTATAGCTACTCTGTTTTTTCCAAATCAAAGCAGGATTGACCTCTGAAGAAATTAGAAATTAATCTTAAAACATATTAAAGTGATTACAAATACAAAATGTGCAATTTATATTTGCTTCTCCTCCACCAATTTTCCCTATAATTCCCTTATAAATAGGATAAATTTTGTAGATATTCTTCCTAGGCTTTTCATAAAATATTCTAATTCTTTTCACCAGATGCATAATTCTCTCCTTTCTCTAGAATTTAAGACAATATATAACAGTTGACATTTAAGCATTAGACCAAAGGACACAAACTTAACGACAATAGCAAATAGCCTGGCTTACTTTAAATCATTAGAAGGGTTTCTTCATTTAAATGGCCTCAAAAGAAATCCAATGCTTAAGGTAGTTGGCTAATTACACTTATCCCTAAAGAAGTTAAAAAAATAGATTAATGAAATGTGTTAAATTGCAATTTATTTTAGTAACACTGTGAGGGCATGGAGAGAGGGGGAAAAGACATAGTTATTCATTAGCTGGTAAGTTATTCTCCATGAGCACGTAGAGTAGAATGAGAAGTCTTAGTTTTAAAACTTGAAATTCTGCATTTATGATATCATTTTAAAAAGTAAAATGAAAGCAAAGAGTTGACTTTTAATCAGGCTGTCAACATTCGCCTCCACAACTTGTTAATACATTTGTTTCTGATTTTTCAGGACAGCCTCAAATCTCTTAGCCTGGGCTTACATACAGTAGAGCTGTCAGGTTAACCTAGAATTTAAAAATAATACTTGCCTTCCTTAAGAAATAAACTTGACAAAGTATTAGAATAAAGGCAATGTGTCACCTGGTAGCCAATTGACTGTGTAGATGTCCCATAAATAGGGATAAAATGAATGAAATTAATTAATCCACCTCCATTCCAAAGCACAATGCTTTTTCTGAATTTAAAACTGGAAGATTCTAACTCCTTTCTGAAAACATCTTGAAATAAAGCACAAACCATTGGATCTCTTGACAAGATTCAGCTCCCTCACTTGTAACAGATAGAGAGTATAATTCTAAAGGGCATCTTGACTTTCCTTCAGCTTCCTGTATCTCTCAGGGAGTTGCATTTACATTAGTTACTTCTGCTGTAATCAAAATATCAACATTGTAAAGCGAATCACAAAGTTGTGAAAAGACATACAATCAATTAAAATTCTACCTACAAGTTAATCATGATCAGAAAGGATTCGTGTTGACTACTCTACAAGAATTAGAATCTCAATAGATTTTCTGAAGAAACTTACAACATTAAGTCTATCTTTCCATCTCTCAACTGTGTCATTTGGGCCATCTCTTTAACAGGTGTGTTCTCAGGTAACACAAACTAATTACAATTTGTCCAGAAATAATTAAAATGACAATTACTCTCCACCTATCTCCCAAAACATAATGTATTTTTAATTGATTTTGGATTATCCATACCACAGATTTTCCCTCTGTAGATAATACAGTGGTAGGTTGTATGGTAACATAGGAAGGAAAGTGTTGCATATTTAAGTACAGGCAGAATTATTTTAAAAAGTTAAATTTTCTCTTCTGTTTACTCATCATAATACAGAATTGCCCTTTGTCCCTTCAAGTAAGAAGCTTCTTAATTCCTACCTAAGGAAAGCAATTTGATTAGTACTCAGCTTCAAAAATCAGACTTAGACACTGTGACATTTGACATCTGCTTTGCTGTCTTCTTAGATCACCTACTCTGGATGATGCCAACTTCCTTGTCCGTAAGTCACTCAAGCAGCCCCAAGGTAATGGCCATGTGGCAAAGAACTGTTGTACTGTGGTAGCACCAAGCACTAGTTTGCCAGGTGTGTGAAAGAGCCATGTTGTAGCTCTGTTAGTCTCCAGATGATACAGCAGTAACTAACATCTTTACCACAGTTTCATGGAAAGGACCATTAAACATAGTCCAGAAAAAATTTCTGACCCACAAAATAAAGTTGTAACTCTTCTTGTTTAACTAGGTTTATGAAGTATAGGAGTATATAAATTTAATAGATTTTTATCTGAGTTACTACTACTATCCTGCTGTCTATCTGAGGATGCTCCTTTCTCCTGGACTTTATGCGACCTTCTTATATCATAATAAAGTGGGGAGCACAGGTGTGCATCTTTGCCAATCAGGAGATGGTATTTTCTTTATGTCTGACCTCACTTTTTCTCCATTCCAAGAAAAGAAATTCATACAAAACTTTGTCTTTACAATTCTTCATGGTACTGAGGATTGACCAAAGGATTCTTCTCACTCAGGTCTATCCCCAGCCCATTTTATTTTTAATTTGGGACAAGGTCTTCTATATCGCTCATTGCCACATTCAGATCCTCCTCCCTCAGCATCTCAGACTGCTAGGATTACAGTTTATTTTTATGACTTCTCTATTATATTCCTCCATATGATACACTTTCAAATCCTTTAACAAACAAATACATATATGTATGAAGTTTTACTACTTATAAATGATCATATTCTCAAAACAGTTTTAAACATATTAAGAAAGACACTCTTAGTTTTATTTCTAGGATAGAGGAAAAACAACAACAGCAACCATTAAGAAACAAGAACAGCGCATCAGATGCAAGAAAAACCTTTGTGTTCAATCTAATAAATTCCTATATTCTTTTAGACAGGGATCTTGGGTCATTACATTTTCTCCTTCAGAGAGTTCCTAGTGCAGCCTTGAAGAAGGGAAGTAAACAGTTATTTAATGTCTTTCTATATTGAGAGGAAAAAACGGTGAGGAGATTAAGATTCATAGTTATTTCCCTGAGAACACTTGGCCATATAACTGTAATTTCCTCAGATGGTACCATTTAAGTACTTTTTGATGAAAATAATTAAATTTATTAATCAAAGATGGTTTTAAAACCTAATTTGAGAGGCAGGCTAGTGTCATCATTAAATCTCTGATTTCAGGCATTCTTTTAGCAAAAATTACACTAAATAAAATAAATATAACTTCTCAATTCATAATTTTTTCTGTTATTAATTTACTATTTCCTTGTGTCACCAGAACTTACACTTAGGTTTGAATCCATGGAAACATGGGAAAGCAGTAAGGGAATTTTGGTTCTTTTAGGAAGAATATCTACATTTATGTAGCGCATGCCCTAGTCATTAGTGTAAAAAGCAGTGCAGAGCTCACAAAGAAACTCGGAACACTAACAGTTCAGAAGCAGGAGAGGGAGGCTTGAGAGAGGCTTTTCTAGGCCTCTTTTTCAGATCTTAAACTGACGGATGTGGAACATGTGGGCATTTTCACAGCAGGCCGCACTCGCCTGTTACTCCCCTGTTACTGACTCCATGAATCAAATTAATGAGAGGAGACAGAGTATAGAATTTCATTAAATGCCACTGCACAGCACTTCTGAGTGTGCCTTATTACACATTTAAACTCTTCTGAGACTCACTTCCTCTTCCTCACCAAAGAAAGTGAAAGATAGCACCTAACCCTTTGCCTCCTTTTTAATCTTGCTATTTCCTCTTTTACTTATCAGTCATTTTGAAGTATATAGTTTTTGTATCCAATGCTTTGTTCATTTCCTATTGATCTATTACTCAAAAATCAATCAAGAAATTTACAAAGCCTAAGAATTTTGCCACTTTGCATCTGTGAGAAATTTTTTTCAATAGGGTTCACATTTGAGAGAAAAAATTACATTTCTCCTTATTAGTAAACCAGCAATGTTCTAACCTACTTTCCCTCATTAATACAGCTCTGCTTTTGAGAAATGCTTCCAGCCAATGAAATTTAAGCAAGTCAGCCTGTCTTTTAAGATTTTTTTTTCCTTTTTCACTCATGAAATGATAATGCTAAAGCTGATTGCCTAGCTGACTTCATTATTAGATAACCCCAAAATGTCAAACAGTACTATTTAAATTAGGTGAGCAAAGCAGAATTACTTGTCCCAAACAAGAAAATTGTGAACTACTATGAAATCAATGAAAAGAAGAAAAGAAGCCTATAGGAATTTAGCAGCTTGAAATTAATAGCCAGGCTTTATTTCTTGTTTTCATCTTCTCTTTCTTTCTGCTTAATTTCCATTTGTGAAGTGGAAACCCACTTCAGAAGGAGCAATTAAACTTTTTTGACACTGAGAACTTTCCTGAGTTGGCGCATGTCACTATAGGCAGATGGGTAAATCAATGTAGGTTATTCAAAATATAGTCAGCTTTCTGCTATTTCTTTTCTGAAAGATAGTCCACAAAGCTAATCACTAATGTTGATTTGTTGGGTATTTGCTCAGTTATTTGTGGCTGCTTTAAAATTCTCTTAAAGTACATTTATATCCTTACAAACTTCACTTGAGAAACCAAATTTAGTTCTTTTCAGCCTATTCACATAAGAAAAAGGCAAAATTCACAGACCTTAAACTAGAAACTTATCATTGCTGCTATATTACTATTATGGTTATAGGGCTTTTCAAAAGAAAAAGAAAGGAATTCTAATAAACAATAATGTTCATTCATAAGTAATGTTTTATCACACACATTTTATTTCAGTGGGTTCTAAAAATGACCATATGTGAGCAGCTCAGCTATAATAGAAAGTGAATCAGGGAAGCTCAGGAATTTAGTGAGTGTAAAGCCATGAGTTAGTGCAATTTTGCACCAATATCATCTTCTAAATAATAGAAATTGCTGAGGTGAGAAAGAAGTTGGCAAGATAAAAAGCTTCAAAAATGTGGCTTCCCAGTAACCATACTTTTCCAAGGGAGCTTCTCTACAGTTATTTTTCTGTTGGCCAAGTTCCCAAGTTCTGAACATAGTTTTAAAGTACAATAGGTGATGGAAATTTTTGCATTTTTGAATTCTTTAGGGTATGAAGTAGCCAATTTTCCAAAGAAATTCAATGTTTTAGATGAAGTAGGTATGGGGGTGGATTTTAATTCAAATGTATCTCTCCCTTGCAAGTCTTTCCAAATGCCTCACACATATTAGTTTGTCTCTTCTCTCAGCTTTAACACTTTCTCAAAATTTTTTAAAAGTCTGAGTACTGTATAATTATTAAAAATTTGTCTTAACCACTAGGTAGGTGCTCAATTCTTTAAGTAATTGGTATTAATTTTTATTTCCAGAGCCTGATTCAATATATACTACTTACTAAACATGGTGCAAACTATATTACTCTCTGTTTTCATATATGTGTATATAGTTATATAAGTTTACATATAATTTTGAATTCATAATCTTACAGAAATTCCTAAAAATGCCTTATGTTTTTCAATTACACAGACATATAAATATTGACCTACGTGGGAATTTAATACAATATTTATTTTTTAAATTAATCTATAAAATAGTAAAGTTTTTCTTTTTTAAATTTTTTTATTTTATTTTAAAAGGTAGTAAAATTAAACACAACAAAACAGAATGGGATATAAAAAAGCATAAATTTCAAAGCTAGACAACCAGAGATCTTCACTATCTGTCATATTGTCTCTTGTTTTCCTCCAAATGGTTGTCCCTATCTTTGCATATGGAGAGTTCATACTAAATAACATAGCCAATCTTTTCACAAGATGTGTAGTTCACTGGCTCCCACTTGCTAGGCAAGGGGGAGGAGGGGGGGGAACATGGGATGGGGGACAGGATGACATAAGATGTCTCATTCTCAGCCCACACATAGGCAGGATCATAGTCGGCCCCCAGAGATGGGAAGAGTTTCTTGTTCTCCTGGCATGCCAAGTCAACCGCATGGTACAGGTCCTGATGCACCAGGGTCTCTCTCCTTCAGGCCGCCAAAAGTCTGCCACACTCTCAGCTGCCCCCAGAGAGGGGGGGATTTCCTTGTTCTCCTGGCACCCCAGTCAACCACACTGTGCAGGTCCCGATGTACCAGGGTCTCTCGCCTTTGGGCTGCTGAAAGTCAGCCACACTCTCAGCTGCCCCCCAGAGAGGGGAAGAGCTCCTTGTTCTCCCAGCACCCCGAGTCAACCACATAGTACAGGTCCTGAGGCACCAGGGTCTCTCCTCTGCAGGCCCCCCAAAGTCCGCCATGCTCACCTGTTATTTCTTTCTGATGAATTGACCGTTCCATTTCCAAAGTTCTGAAAGAGCCACAGACCTCAGAAAGAATTCTCTTTAGGCTACTGATTGAAACCAGCAGCTACAGCGATCTGCTGGCCTTGCTTCAGGGCCACAATAGTAAAGTTTTTCAAAAGATGGATTCAAGTAGGAATGTAGTAACTCAACTAAGGCAACATAAAAGCATCAAAGTAACTGTGCATAATGAGGGTAATTTTTTTCTTCTATTTGTCAAGTGTTCATCCTTCTGAAAACAAAAATTTTCAAAATGTTAGCTGTTTTCCTTTATATCAATGTTAAAAACATATCAAAATTTATTTTCACTCATATGAAAAACCGCAAAACGAAGTCTTATGATTTTTGTTTCATAAAAATAAGGGCTGTTAATTAGGCTTTTACAGGAAAAAAAGACATTTTCTTTTCAAACAGGTTGAAAGCACAAATTATTGCAAATAATTTTGTGAACTACATGAAATAGTTTTGAAAATTTTAAAATACCATAGTACTGGGTCCTTATTATAGGACAGAAAGCTTAACTTTTAAGTCCTGGCATGAGAAATGACAAACTATCATATACCAGTCTCAAAGAATAATGAGTGATGAGTTGATCCATTTCTTAAACTCATTTCACAGGAAAAACAATATGGCTTTCACTGAAACTCACCTGAGTTACCACTGTGTGAGCTCTTGTTTTTCATAAAAGAAATGGCTTGGGGTCTAGAATCCACTGTAATGTTTCTGGCAAAATCACACAAAATTCCAGATATAAGAAAAAGTTATATATATATATATATATATATATATATATATATATATATATATATAAAAGAAAAGTAAATGATAGGTAAGGTGAAGGAAGCATGAAGGATCATTAGATACAATAGATAAGGGAACCTTGGCATTGTGCTGATCTCACACTATTTTGCCAATCCATCATGTCTCTATAGAAATACTTTACTTGCTGTATTAAATTGAAGGCTGTTGTAAGGTTTAAAAGAACAAGAAGATGTTGAGACTTGTTTTGTTGTGATTATTATTTGAGGACTTAAGCAGCAATGGGAATTATCCAATGAGATTTTTAAGTACATGTATCCAAAATTACTATTTTCACAAAGGAAAAATTGTGTGTCAAGAATATGAAATAAAAAATGTTACAGAGTGGCTTTCTCTGAGTCCACCACCCTTTATCTCAGTCTCAGGAAAAATCTCAGGACATGAGCAAAATGCAAACAAACTTTCTTCCAAGCCATAACATATATCATCTGGAGTCCAACAACCAATGCAATCCTGCTTCCCAGCAGAAACCTCCCAAACTTTGTCTTTACTACCAAGATTTCTACCAGACTTCTGGTCTTCCAAGCTCTGACCAGAATCTCCCATAGAGAACAGCCTGAGATGTTCCAGCTCTACTTTCAGAACATCTCTGAATCTTTCCAAGCTCTTCTTACAAGTTATTTCCAAAAACTCTTGAACCAAATGATCTGGTATATTTACAGCAACAATCCCCACTCCTGGTACCAAATTCTACATTGCTTACCTTGCTTATTGCTGAGACAAAATATTTGACACTCAAATTTCATGGAAGAAAGGTTGATTTAGATCTCAGTTTGTAAACATTTCAGTCCATACACATTTGGCTCCAAAGCAGAATGTCTCATGGCAGAGGAACAACAGTTCAGAGCAGTGGAAGACAGCAAAAGTACAATAGAAAAAAATAAAAGGAAGTAGCATGGAGAGAAGATGCTATCACTTATATTGATTGCAGGCTACCCACTCTAAAGTGGGTGTAGCACTTACACCCATAAACCCAACATTGGACAATGAATAACTCAGAGATTCTAGAAGCCTGCCCTGTGGCAGCATGATGTTTTGGGGAGACATCAAGGGACAAACCACAACACATGTACTAATAACAACTTTTTAAAAAAATTGTTTAAAAATATATGCAAAAAAAATTTAAATGAATGGAAAAACATCCCTCCACCATTTGACTAAATAAAGAAACCAGTCTAAAAAGGACATATACCATTAAATTTATAAGTTTATATTCTGTTAGAAATAATACTACATACAGAGGGGAATGAAGCCATGAATAGTGGCAAAAGTCCAAGGTGGTAGTGAAGTCACATACCTGTAATCTCAGCTTTGAGAGAAGCTGAGGCATGAGGATCAAAATTTTGAGTTCTGCCAGTGTATTTTAGATAGATCTTTTCTCAGAATATAAATAAATAGATAGATAGATAGATAGATAGATAGATAGATAAATAAATATTGCTGAGGATGTAGCTCCATGGTAGAGTGCCCCTGGGTTCAAACACCAGTACCACAAAAAACAGGAGAGGCAGAAAGTTTAAAAAAGAGAGTAGAACCATCCATAGAAGTTTGGGGGAAGAAAAAAATACCTTTTTTGTGATACTATACACATTAATGAATGATTCTATTTATTGTCATAACCACAATATTTTATAGCCCATAAAAGAACCTTAGTGTATGTAAATAAAAGTAGAATTTTTGAAAAAAGGGAATCTCTGGATGGAAAGCAGACTATGACAAAACAACCTAATTGTATAACAAGTGCATTAAATGATTTCATTGAAAGAGATAAAGAAACATTGGTCTATGTAATGTTGAAAAACACCTGAACTTGTAAAACTAAGTAAAGGCAAAATAAATAATCCATAAAAACTGCTTTCTAATAGAAAATGTTATTTCACATGACAGTTTAAGTAGCAATTCCAATATTAATAAACATTTAAGAAAATGCTGATGGGTGTTAGGGACCAGAATTTCACACTGTTTTAAAAAGAAAATTTCCAATTAAGCACAGTCTCCAATGATCCTTGTGTTGCTGGAATAGAACTAGAGTAATCAGATTAAGTACAAGTGTGGCTAAATATAAGAACTGATGATAACAGAAATAGTTGTACATCTATACATACACATGTGGTTAGTACTTGTATGTATTTCCTTTCTCTGAAAGTGGTTATAAGTAAGGAGAACTTAGTAGAAAGAAGCATAACTAAGTCTACATATTGACTTTTAACATTATTCTACAATAAAAAGAAGCAGAGTTCCTTAAATAATTGGCTAATTCTGGAACCAGGGCAGAACATTTTCTGGATAACCCTGGCATTTCTTGTTGTGTCAGAACTTAAGGTCTCTCTGTTTAACACACACACATAACACATATAGCTAGCTGTGTTGTTGCTTAATTGTACTCCCAGCTTCTCATTAGGCCAAGGAAAGAGAGCTGAGATTTCAAAGTCATCCTGAACAACTTAGCAAGACTTTATCTCAAAATAAAATTTAAAAGTTCTGGTAGAGTGATTGTCTAATATGTACAGGTTTAGTCACCAATCTCCAGTACCACAAAACACACACACACACACACACACACACACACACACACACACACATACGAATGGAAAATGTCATCACACAGGACATAATTCTAAAAGCTCCAAATTGCTAAAGCAAAGCAATGTGAGAAATACAATACATGAAGCAGTATTGGATTATAAAGTATAAAATCGCTAACAATCAATCTAACAAGGGACGTAAAAGACCTCTACATTGAAAACTACAGTACTTTGAAAAAGAAGATTGAAAAAGATATTGGAAAATGGAGTGATATCCCATGCTCTTGGGTAGGGAAAACCAATATAGTGAAAATGACCATACTTCAAAAACTGTTATACAGATCCAATGCAATCCCAATCAAAATTCCAGTGGCATATATCACAGAATTAGAAAAAAACAATCCTAAAATTCATCTGGAATCAGAAGAGACCATGTACTAAACTTTCACCTACTAACCTAAAATCAGAATGGGTCAAAGATTTTAATAGTAAAACAGAAACATTAAATCTGCTGGAAGATAGAGTAGGTAAAACTCTTGAAAACATTTGTATAGGCAGACTTTATGAACAAAACCCCAATTGCACAGGAACTATCACAAAAAAATCAACAACTGGGATCTCATCCTACTGAAAAAGTTTTGCACAGCAAGAGGAATCACCGACAGAGTGAAGAGACACAAAAAAATGTTTGCCAGCTGTTCCTCAAAGGATTACTATCAAGAACATACAAAGATCACAAAAAGGTCAACTCACCAGATTTAAAGACCCAGTCCAAAATGGATATTTGACATGAATACACAATTCTCAGATTAAGAAATACAAATATCAAATAAAAATGTGAAAAAAATCTTCAACATCACTGGTCATGTGAGCGATTCAAATTAAAGTAACACTGAGATTCTACTTCACCCCAGAAAGGATGGTTATTTTCAAGAAATCAAATAATAACAAATGCCGTAGGGGCTGTGGGGAAAATGCTACCCTTCTCCACTATTGGTAGAAATGTAGACCTGTGCAACCAATGTGGAAATTCTGGTAGAGTTTCTTCAAAATATTAGGACTGGAGGTCTCATTTGACCCAGCTATTCCCTTTCTGGTTATCTTCCCAAAAGAATTAAAAACATTATATCACAGTAATATATGTGTACCCATGTTTATAGGACCACATTTGGTAATAGTCAGATCTTGGAAACAATCTAAATGCCATCAACTGAGGAATGGATAAAAAAGATGTGACACTTTTATACAATGGAATACTACTCAGCCATAAAGAAGGATAAACTGGAGAGTTTTATAGGTAAATGGATGCAACTTAAGAACATACTAGTGAAATAAATAAGACACACATGTGTAAAGATCATATTTTTTCATTAGTGTGACAAGCTGAAAGAAAAAAACATGTACATGTGTATGTATATGTATAGAAAAAATAGTAGTTATACTACTGAATTCTCTAAGCTAACTGAAGAGAAATATTTATGCTGGTATTGTTTGGACAACTGAATACAAATGCTTTGTTCTTTGGGCGAATGATTTAGGAATGACAGTGAGCAGTGTATGCATCATTTTTGCATTTTTGCAAATCTGGTTGAATTGACGTTTTTGTCTCCTTCCTCCTCCTCTTCTTCTTCTTCTTCTTCTTCTTCTTCTTCTTCTTCTTCTTCTTCTTCTTCTTCTATCCTTGAAATAAAATGGATTTGGAAAATATCCATTACTAGAAATTCATGCTGATATCACTAAACAATGCAATAAATATCAAGTGGAGGACAATAAACAAATCTTTCATTCTGAAGAATTCTGAATAATTTATGTAGATTCTCCATCTTGCAAAGTTGAGCCATAATTCACTAGTTCTTTGTGTACCCATAATAGTGATATTTTTCCAAAGATCACAGTAGGACAAGTAGATAATTTATCTCCATGGAGAAACTTGACAAACACCATCTTCCCTATGAGATCAAGTTTATTGTCAACAGGATTAAGGCATGTTTTTACTATGTACCCACAATATGATTTGTTGAAAATGACTACCTCTGTAATCTTCCAAAAAACACACAATTTTCCTCAAGCACACAGACAAGTCTCAGTGGACAGACACACTACAAAATATTTAACCAAACATATCATACAAATGTGCAATGCTAGTATTAGTAGAAACTGTAGAGTACAGCATATGTAAATTCTTTATGTTGTCCTTGAAGTAGCCCCATATTTTAAAAGTATACTTTTATTACCTAATATTGTTAAAATTTAAAGGTTATATTAGCAAAATGACTAATGTTAGAAATATGGACAATATGTATTTAACCCTAGAACTTCTGCAGAATAATTCATAACTTGTTATAGTAAGGGGTTATGCAGAGAACAATTAGAATCAGGACATGGAGTTTATAATATTATTTTTATGATGGCCACCCAGAGGTAACACAAGAAAATGCAGGAAATCTATCCACAACACTCAAGACATAGACTATTTAGTCAAGGGCCTGAACCGCACAGCAATGTCCCACATGAATCCAGATGAAGACCCAGAGCTCATGACAGTGCCTCCCATGAGTCCAGCTGGAGGTCTAGATCCCACAAAAAGGACTCACACCAGTCTCCTCTATGGATCCATGCTGGGAAGGCCCAGAGGTCAGTGGTGGAAACTAGGAAGTCTATGCCAGCAGGGTGAGGGAGCTGTGCTGATTGGTTGAGGGTTCTATGCTGAAGCCAAGAAGTGACACTCACAACAAGACCAGTGCTGTCCTGAAAAGCACCACAGCCACCCTCAGTGACACAGAGGCCCCCGAGCTCCTCTGATGACAAGCACATTTGAGTACATGCCAGGAAGCCAGTGTGATTAGTTCATCCTGGAGACCAAGTGGCACATGTCTTCCTCTCCAGAGTCAGGAAGCAATGCTTGATGGGAGAACCAACGGCTCAAACAGCAACATGTAGAAGAATCCACAACGCCTCAACACATTAAGGCCTTCTCCTTCTCCATGTCTCCATTTATGCTGGCAACTTTCCTCAGGTGAAACGTCTACGCTCAGCAGCATGGAGATGTAATCCAGCTGGAGTTAAGTTGACCACCGGTTTTTAAGCCATAACGTAACTCTTATCCATATAGCTTGTCATGGTTTATGTCAGTGGCCTCCAAGCCTTATGAAATTATGCATTTGTGATTTGTTTATTGTGTAGAGCTCAGATTGGTGGTGTGAGTGCTACACCTGCCTAGGGGGTGGAGCCAGGATATGGTGTAAGTGGGGGAAGAAGGTGTGTGTTTTTCTCTTGCCAGTTTGTGCCTTGCAGTTTGCGGCTGCCATGAGCTGCAGCCCAACCATGCCACCCTGCCTTGGAGCCAACTGAGCATGGACAGAAAGTTCCAAGAACTGTAAGAAATAAACCTTTCCTTCCCTAACTTTGCACATCAGGTATTTTGGCTCCATGACAAGTACAGAGTAACTAAGACAGAGTTTGGTACTGGGAGTGGGGTCGTCCTGTGACTATACCTGACCGTGTGGTTCGAGAGCCTTTGGAAATGGCTTCTGTGCAGAGTTTGGAAAGGTTTGGAGATGTTGCCTGAATGCATAGAGCGGGAACAGCTTAGGCTGTTATGTAGAAGAGATTCTGGTCAGAGCTCAGGAGGCCAGAAGGTGGATAAAAAGCCTGCTGGTAAAGGCCAGGCTCAGGACGTTTCTGCTGGGAGGGATGCATTGGTTGTTGGACTCCAGTGGATGAATGTTATCGCTTGGCAGAAAGTTTGTCTGCATTTTGCTCAAGTCAGAGACTTTGCCTGAGACTAAGGTTAAGGGAGGTAGACTGATTAATCTGGGAGAAGAAATTTCAAGGCAGTGGAATGTTGAGGCTGTGGCATGGCTATTGTTGGGGGCTTTTAGCCAGATTTACATTGCAAATCAAGAGCAAAGGGCCCAACAAAATAATTTGAACTGCTGTGAGTTTGGCCAGAAGGACTCCAGTAAAGCTGTGGATTGTAAAGATAGAGCTGAGACTTCAATTGTTGAGAAGGAACAGAAATAAAAAAGATAGTCAGGGAGCATCCCAGGAAGCAGTGGGTCTCCAACCTTTGCAGCCTCAAAACTGCAAAAGTGAAAGACTTTGCTCAGAGGAGAAAGCTTCAGAGCACCATGCTCCAGAATGGCGACAGAGGCTACCTGAGGTTCTACAATGGTGGCAGCCACACCAGGTTCCAGAATGGCACTGACATAAGAGAAGCTTTACTCACAGTCAGGTTTACAGAGCCCAACAATCCAGGCACTGGACCCTACAGCCAAGAGATAAAAGTCGCTACTGCTCCAGCTGGCAGCAAATCTTGGATGTATCCATGAGGCTCTGATTTTAGGCGCAAGGAAAATGCACAAATTCTGAGGGTAAGATGGCTTCCATCCCAATTACAAAAGGCCTGGGAGGTTAAGCAGTGTACCCCTAAGAGGGCAATATCTAAAGATGTAAGAGAAAGCCAAAGGTGCAGTGGAGACCCCAGAAGGCTGGAAAAGCCAGCAATGTATATCATCCAAGGAAAGCTGCAAAAACTGAGCAGAGGGAGCTTGAGGGAAGCTGTGGGAGCTGAAATCCCTGAAAGTGCCGCGGGGTGGAATCACCCAAGCCTTTTGGAGCTTGCAACCAGATTGCTTCAAATGATGAGCATAGAAATCTAGGATATTCACCCTGCTGGATGTTGGACTTTCTTTGTTTCCAATGCTTTGTATTCCCCCGCTTGTAACTTTTGGAATGGTAATGTGTACCTTGTGCCTTTACATTTCAGAAATGTTTAACCTTGTTTCATTTGTATAGGGGGTTAGAGTTAAGAGTTTGCCATAGATCTCTGAGACTTGGGACTTGGACTTTTCAGCAATTCCAGACCTATTAGGACTTTGGCAAATCTTGGAGAGGTACTAAATGTCTTTTGTATAAAGGATGCGCATGAGTCTTTGGGGCCAGAGGTGGAATGTCATGGTTTACGTCAGTGGCTCCCAGGCCTCATGCAATTATGCATTTGTGAATTGTTCATTGTCTAGAGCTTGGATTGGTGGTGTGAGTGTTACACCAGCCTAGGGGTGGAGCCAGGATATGATGTAAGTGGGGGAAGAAGGTGTGTATATCTCTCTTGCCAGTTTCGTGCCTTGCAGTTTGTGGCTGCCATGAACTGTGGCCCCGCCATGCCACGCTATTGTGGAGCCAACTGATTATGGACAGAAACCTCCAAGAACTGTAAGAAATAAACCTTTCCTTCCCTAACTTTGGGTGTCAGATATTTTGTCTCAGCAACAAGAGTAACAAAGTTATGGCTCAAACTAAACTATTAGCATTTGCTCAGTAAATTGTTAAAATGTGCTCAAATTCTGATTCAAATTGGCATTGCCTGGGATCTGCTGGGCTGCTGTGTTTCCCAATCTATGACTCACACATGGTCTCAAAGGATTTAAAATATTATTTTGTGCTATTGCCTATGATCTCCTTCAAAGACTGTAGAAAATAAAGGTATTGTGTTAGTGATCTACCCTTGCAAGTATATCTGATTACAGACTTTAGCCCTGTTCAGAGTTCCTGGTTAATAAGGGGAATAAGAAGATGACAATGAGCCAAAGTTTGTACTCCATCTTGAGACTGTCTCTCTATAGAATAGGGTGGCCAGCATTGGCTAAGGGTGAATTTTTTCTATCTCAGAGAATACAGCCTGAGAAATTGCTTTTTTAAAAAATAAAACATCTCTGCTCTCAAACTGAATATTTTGTGTCCATTTATTCTTAGTTCTTTGAAAATATTTGTTTATGAATGGTATAACAGTGTTTATCATATTTGTCAAGAAAAAAGAATAGTAAAATTGACAACATATTAACACTTATTAAAAAATCAAAATTTGCCAAAAATGTGGAAAACTACTGTGTTATTTGATAGTAATATCCCTTCTCTCTTCACAGAAGAAATAGTTATCCTGAAAGTTTTCTCATTCACTTGATTGTTTTAAGAGTTATTCTAGAATCTAGCTAGCTAGCTAGCTAGCTATCTACCTATCCATCTATTGAATCTTTCTTTCTATATTCACCTATTTGAAAATTATAAATTTTATTTATTTTGCAATTACCTTTATTTTTATACATGCCACACTCACTTTTCTTGTACTCTTTGTTCATATTCCATTGTATAATTAAACCACTAGTTTTTGAATTTTGTCTTGTACCAATAGCATTGTTTTCTATGGTATTTTTTTCTTTCAATCTAGATTATTACAAAACTTCTATTGTATTTCTTGATGCATACATGAAAAAATTCCTTTTACCACATGATTATGAATGGAATTATCATGCCCTATCATAGGCTCAGTGTTAACTTTAATCAGATGATACCAAATCATGACCCATATTGTAATCTGGACATTTGTGTGAAATCTATTAGTGTCAGATTTAATTTTTGCCACTAAGATATGTGAAAAATGTGCTCTTATTTCAAATTCCCAAATTAATAATGTAGCTAAAGTACTCATATTTGTTTATTGAACATCAAACAAGAGAATATTCATAATATTGATCAATTTTCATTGGTGGTATTAGTCATTACTGATCATAAGTAGAAAAATACCTAACTATGTATGTTATTTAAATCTATAGACAAATCATAGATGGCAGATATGAATATAGATATGATGCCATTATCTGTGAGTTATATAATCTACAAATTTCTTCAAATTTTAACTTTTTCAATCACCTTATTACTGTTTTTGGTTAACAGAAGTTACTTGGTTAATTTAATACAATTTATTAAACTTTTTATTTCTAGTTTTCAGCTTTATGAAAACGTTTTCCTATCATGGTTATCAGAAAGAAATTCCAGTGATTTCTAAAATTTACAAGGCCTTTTATTCATATTTAAGGCTTTTATCTTCCTGGAATTGATATCTCTTGATATGATTTAGTATAATCAATTTCCCACACTTCCTTTCTTGGACCTACTTTTCTCCACATCTATCATATCTAGCTTAGGTTTATGTTTCTGGATAAATATTTTCACTTATTGTCTCTTAATTCATCCTATGCTACTACAATATCTTAGTTCACTTTTAAAATAAGAGTAGCTATTTTGTGGGTTCCTAAACCTGTCAATTATTGTGAGATGTGTCTTGAAAATTATTTTCTTCTTCTATTGAAGTTCAAGAATTAGCATGACTATAGTACTCCAAGGATAAATGAAATACAATACTAACCAAAAGTCAGCCTTTGGTGGACATTTTTTTTTTTTTTGACGTGGTTCCTCTTATCTTCCTCCTCAGTAATGCTTTCAAGCACCAATATACTTCAGTTCCTTATCTATTATATGTCCTGTCTGATAACATCCCTTTATCTTAAACTATTTTTAATCCCTTCTTGTTATTAGAGAATATCCAGAGTCACCTGTTTAAGTCTTCTTGTTTCTTATAGCTAACACCATCTTTCAGCCTTCCAGTATTTTCACATTGTATTTATTAAATGCTGTGTCTCCACTTTGATATGCAAGAGTAAAAAAAGAAAATATGTATGGACCTAAGCATATTTTTGGTGCAGGGACTAAAATACATACAGCTAGTACTAGTATTTTCATTTACCTATAGTCAAACCACATATATCAAAATACATTAAACATCTTCAAAAATGAAATATTAATCTGAAATTTCTAAGCAAATATTATCTAAGATTTGAAGCCAAATACCTTCAGTCAGGAATGATAGTCCCCTTGGAAATCTTGAACTTCAAAGTTCCAAGAAACACACTCAGTCTTGAAGAGAGTACAGGTTGATTTTAGGACAAGACAGGGTTGAACTGCAAGAAATGTTTGCGAAAGAAGTCTAGGGGCTTTATCTATTTTTTAAGCTACATATATGAGGTGCTGCATCACAAATTTTCCAAAGGTTTAAAAATATCATGAACTCTGCTAAGATTTCTAAGATTTTTTTCAGAACAAATTTCCTCTGTCATCCTTAGATCCAAGGAGACTACAGCTATCCATCAGAAGACTGCAGGAGAAAAACAGAGCGAGCAAAACAGTCCCAGTACTCTAACAATCTATGATACATTATTAAATACAGGCATAATTTATTCAATCACAGGAAACAAACATGGTTCAAATTCAAATTTTTTGCATGTTAATAATACAAAGAAAGTTCAATTTGAAAACTAATGTCGTCCTTTTCAGAACAGAGATAGAGAGTCGAAGGACTGTTCTACCACTTGTGAAGTTTTAATGTAAAGCATGTTTTGAATAAATGTTAACTGGTTTTAGTGTCCTTCTCAAATACTTACCTAGTATTCTCATCATTTTTATGTTTATTTTCATTGTAATGCAATTTACATTTTATTATTTTCTTTTCGACTTCATATTTAGTCTGTTCTTATTTTAGTTTCTTGAGATGAATCCTTAGCTTATTTTAAACATTATTTTTCATAATGTATGCAATACATTATGTTCTACTTCTCAAACATTTTAGCAGCATTCTATAAGCTTTAATACATTTGATTTGGATATATTAAAGCTAATTCTTAATTACAATTATCATTTCCTCTTCAATGTGTGTGTTATATATAATTATGTTCAGTCATTTCTAAATATATAAGGATTTCTAAGGATTTCTAAAATTTCATTTATTATTGGCTTCTATTTTAAAGTCCCTATGGTTGATAAATATATTCTTAAAATTTCAGCCATTTGTGTTTCATTGAGACTGCTTTTTAATCAAGTATAAAATCATTTTTAAAAACTTTTATATGTTCTTAGTTTTTAGTAGTTTAGTAGTTACAACTGGAACTAGTGTTTAGTGGTTACAACTGAAAGGCTACAGGTACACGAAAGTCAATTACAGTGTGTCAAGATTGCTCAATGTTATGTTCAAATTTTCTATATTGTGATTGCTTTCAGATCTGTATTTTTCAGTAAGTTTGTGAAAAGAGTGGTCAAATACACCAACAACAATTATTGGTTTTTCTGTTATTCTTTTCGCTCTGTCAAGTTCTACTTGAAAAATTTTGAGTATATGTAATTGGATAAAAGTTCACAGAATTACACCTTCCTACTAAGCTTAATTCGTAATCATTATGAAGTGTTCTCCTTATTTTTGCCTAAGAGAGTAACATCAGGGTTTGTGTATTTTTTTTTTGATGAGTGTTTACAGAATATAATTTTTTCTATCCTTTTAATTCCAAAATGTTTATTTTTAGGTGTTTCATAAAAACAACATAAATGTATTCTATTTAAATTTTCAGAAAAATTTTAGAAATTACTTGAATGAAATAAAATTTTCAATGTATACACCTTCCTTATTAAAAAAAAATAACATTACAGACTATGTTTGTAGTATGCATTACATTCTTAAAATATATAAAGTTTATTACACTTGTTTTTGCAATTGAATTTTATTTATTCTTCAATCAATTTTTATTGCTGCTAAAACAAATTTGCCTCATTAGCTCATTTTACAACTTTAATACTTCTTAAATGGGCAGCCTCTAATGATCTATGCAGAACATTAAATTCAGTTCCGAGTCTATGTAGCATTTCAGTTGGAGTGGCTTATAGAATTAATATAGCACAGATGTTAAAAGAAACACTCTGGACTCATTCATTTTCATTCTGCCTATTGGTTGTTTACAACTAAGCAGACTACTGTGCCTCCTTTTACTCCATCTATGATAGAGGATGAGTTATATTGATATCTTTCTCATAGACTTGAAAGGATTAAAAAGATAATGCATAAAGTAAATCTCTATAACATTACATGCATGAAATAAGTACTTGAAGTATTGGCACAAAGCAACAAAATGACAATATTATAATGAGTTAATAGGCAGTAAACCTGGTTTCATAGGTCTTCAACAATAATTGTGAAGCTTTGATCTAAACCTTTCTTCAAGTCCCTGTAACCCTTAAAGGAAACCTTCAGTCAATAATATGCATATACTGTTCCCATCTCATGACTGCCTCATCCTATCTCTTGTATCTGTGAATGTCCTTCCAGCTTCCAAAACTCAAACAGTTTTTAAATTATCTAAAAATACTCCTTATAAATTTCTGCTTGTAAACTGTCTTATGTGATAGCCACTAGCCACAGGTCAATAGTTAGTTCAATTGTGCTAATTAGCATCAAGAGTATCCAATGCAGAGGGATTCAAAAACTTAATTCAAAAAAATGGAAGAATGTAAACTATCTTATTAATGACTTATACATTGTTTATATTTTGAAATGATAATAGTTTGATGTGTTGTGTAAAAATAAAATATATAATGGAATTTATACTTTCTGCTTCCTTTTACATCTTGACAGTAGTACAAAATTTAAAACTACATGTTGCTTCTGTTATAACCCCATTGAACAACATAATGCTACATAAATTATTTCCTCCCTATTATGTGCTCTCATAGCTAAATGAGTTATCAAATATTAAATTGAATGGTACCTTTTTACACTGATTTTATCTCACTATACTTTAGCTCTTCAAGCAGGTCTTACACCTTATTCATTTTTAGAGTTCTGGTAATCGCTGATGTTCTGATCCATAATTACACAATGAACTTTTGTTGAATAAAATTGATAATATGTTGTATGTGTTTCAGTAAAAATTAGTAAACTAGATACATTTGTTAGGACAATCTGGTTGAAAATTTATAACAATTATACACAATAAATTATGCTGTACATAAAAGAATAGCTACACAATTATAGATGTACACAAAACTTAGGGTAGAGTTCTTTGGGCCCCAAGAGGCAAAGAGTTATGATTGTACAAATATATATGGACACATAATCAAAAAGCACAGAAAAAGCATTAAGTTCTTGGCCTTTTTAATCAAAACCATGAAAATATCTTCATGACCAGTGGATAATCATCTCATTGCACTACTCACTCCCATGTCCCAACTCAGAATATAAATATCTACATTGATTCCTAGATTATTAGAATAATATTTTATATTTTGTTTAAGATAAACAAGCTGAATTCTTTGATCCTTGCTAAAGCATCTTTTTTCCCAGTCTTAGTGATCATTATCAGTGTAACTTCTCCTATCTGTGAGACACTAAGTACTGTAGAGGACATAGAGGCATCTGGTCTCAATGAGCTAACAATGTGTAATGTGAAAACATATACAAACTGACCACATTCCAAAGTAGAAAAAGAATAACAACTTTGCAGAGGAAATTAATAATTGCAAGCATACAGAAGAAAAAATAAAATCCTGAATAGAACAGAGGTCTGATCCCTATACACTTTGAGGATTGCATGCAAAATCCAGGTGGGTTT
Source organism: Dolichotis patagonum (assembly GCA_004027295.1). Classification (NCBI taxonomy): domain Eukaryota; kingdom Metazoa; phylum Chordata; class Mammalia; order Rodentia; family Caviidae; genus Dolichotis; species Dolichotis patagonum. The sequence goes on from PVJX010004978.1 coordinate 50,474, forward strand.
TAGGCATCACTGGTGTCTCCCTGCAGCGAATAGAATGTAGCTCTTCAAAAAGGATATGTCAGAAAATAAGCAGCTTCTAGGAACACGTGATTGTTTTATTCTGCAGATAGACATTTATGTCTGTTACTTTTATGACTATTACAAGTTATTTGATATAATACATGTTGCATGACAGGCACTGTATACCAGGCACAGCAATGTGAAAACCAAATATGGACATCACTTCTAAAGACAGGGAAAAATACCTGATATGTAGCAACACATAAAAAGGCAGAATGGTGTATAGGAAGTATAAATCTAATGATCTAATAGACAGAAGGAGGACAACATTGATATTGTATTAAATTTAAAATATATTGAAAGACATCTGGTGTTGTTATTCTACAACAGTTATGAAAGGTGATGTCTGTATTAAATTAACAGCAGTAACCATTTTACTATGGATGTTTATCAAAACATCATTTGGTACACCTGAAATTTTACAGTCTTTTTATCTAAGTCCAGGGCAATTTAATGTAGCATACGGATACTGTTTAAAAGATAAGGGTTTCTATTCAGTTGATTTTATTTTCCTTGTATGTGTGGTATTTTAAAAAACAAAGTTACACTTCTTTACTCAATTCTCTTAGTTATTTCGCTACCAATATTTTAGGCTTTAGAGAAAAAATTAATTTTTCAATTTTTTAAAGAATTTTTAAATTTTTAATTAACATAGTTACAGAAAAAATGAAAAACAGGACTGAGAACTTTCTGCTACAACAGCACTTGTTGTTCAGACTTCAGATTCTACATTAATGCTGGCGTTGGTGACTTTCTGCCTTTGTCCACTGCCACATATCCTAACTTCCTAGGAAAACTTCTTCATTGTTGTTTTGTTATGTTTTCTATTTAGCTGTCATACAAAGCAGAACCACTTTAAACACGATTCCAACAGGTTTCTGTCGATTGTAAGACCCTGTTTTCAAAAACAGACTTTGACCTAAGCTCTTCTGTAAAATGAGGTTTACTTTTGAAAATTAACTGACATGGTTTTGAGTTTCTCTCAATAGATTGTTTGGCCATTGTCAAAATGACAACTTACTTAACCTCCCTGACCTTACATTGAAGATTTCTACCAATTTCAGTAGTAAAGAGACGTAGTTGAACAAAAACCGCACATTAATGAGGAGGAAGTGGTAGAAAATGGTAGATCAGAATTCTGTGTCACACTGGGCTAATTCACGTTTGAATGCCTTAGTGATTATTTTTATTTCAGCAATACAATACATAGGTACTGTATTTCCAAGTCTACAAAGAGTAAATATGGCTTCAGTGAAAATATAGTGCTATGATAGACTGATTTTTAAAGGAGGGTTGTTGTTATGGACAAAAGTTTGTATTCTACAAAATTCATTATGTCAAACGGTAGTTTTAGGAAGCGGGGCCTTCGAAAAGCAGTCAGCTTTTAGATGACCCTATGAAGCTAACTCGTGATGAGATGTACTGTTATAGGGAAAAGAGGGTTCTATTATCCTGAAACAGGCGAAGACCACAAGAAGGCAGCTACCTACAAACCAGAAAGTAGAACCTCATGAGACAAACCTATCTTTAATTGGAAGCCACTTTTCTATGACATTTTGTCATAGCTGCTCAAACAGACAATTATAAACCTATAAAAAGTTCTGGGCTTGTCCTGTTCCCATGAAATAGGGGGATTTGCTGAACAAATTACCTAGCAGAAATCCATCATTTACTCTATTTTCTCTCTTTTGCTTGGCTGTAGCAGTGCACCTCTCTGACAGTAGGAACTGTACTGATAATATATATGAGACACATATCAGTGCAGGATGCGTCAGGATTATAAACCTAAGAATTTAGTTACTTATTTGTTCTGAGAAAATCCACCTGAAAGTTAATGTAATTGTTTATTATAAATCTGCTGACGATTGAAGTAATAGAGGCGATATGGAGAGGGGGCTGGCTCTAATTTACACCACAGCCACTCATCTTGAGTGTCGTCCCATAAGCAAGAGGCTTCATTCACATCTGTTGTGCATCTAATTTGGTTTGACCACAACAAGCAGGAAGTTGGGCAGTGCCATCTAAAAGATGATGGGTTTACAGCAACGTTGACCTTGAACAGAAAGTCTCAGGTTAGGAAGTGAACAGGAGCTATAAAGAGCAATATTACACATGAATATGTTGCAAAATGATTATTTCAAGAAACTACTACAGGCATCAGAAAAGCACACGAGGCGTGTTGCACATGCTTCACATTCCAGGGACCGCTAATATGTGTAACATAGCACCTTCAGAAAGAGGCATCGCGCTGCGTTCATGTATTAACTTAGTGAGGCTTCAGGTAGTTATTGACCTTGTTGTGTGCTTGATACGATTTCAACTATGCACCTACTATTGAAGAATATGCCACCTAATTGAGGAAAGAGAAATGAAAGATTTCTCATTTCAGCAGAGGGGTTGAACATAGAGCAATCTGAACATATTGAATTTATACTACGAGGCAGAAATTCTTCAAATAGTTTCACCTCATGAGTGTAATGCTCGCAACTCTTAAGGCTGCTAAAATTATCACCCTCATTTTATCAAAGTGAAACCTGAGGCACTGGAAATTTACATGCGTTACCTACTGTCACAGACCCAATAAATAAAACAGTTGGAATTTTATTTTTTTAAAAAAATACAACTCAGAAAATTTACTTGTAGTCATTTAAATGTGTTTATTTCATAGAACATTCATTAACTCTGAACCTTAAATTTCTTGTGTCATAGATTTGCCATCTCTAATGTTGTGATCAAATACAGTATCTCTCTGAGACAAATGCTACAAGGATTAGTTAGAATTGTGCGTCTAAAGTTCTTGGAGCAATGTCTAGTAAATAAGCTCTTAAATGATTGCTGACTCCATGAATTACCTTGGGAAATCTTTTTTAAAAAAATTGTCATCTTCCTGGAAGATGACAATTCTTCTTTGTCTAAAACAGATGTCTATGCAGCTGAAGGATATATGCTTGAAAGATTTCATCTACCCCAAAGAAGATCACTGGTTCGAGAGAACTTGGAGAGCCACACAATAACCCAGGTCTGAGCACTCCACATCAATGCCCCTGGGCTTTAGGCTGTGCAGATTAAACCAAGATTAAGTGTCAAGTCTCTGCATCTAGAAAATATTATAGGTGCCCTATGCATTATTTGTGGCTTCAGAAAGTTGCCAATGTGATTGTCTATGACAAATATGTCAATTCCAATGCTGCGATTATGCAGGCACCTAGCAGAGAGAGTTTTGCAGTATGTAATATTAGTGTTCCCTTGGGGACACATTTAGAATAGTGAATTTTGTCACCTTGAAATGCTTTTCCTGCTCCTATCTACGTCCTGTGCATGAATTTCATGTGTCTGGCATTTTACTCAGAACTAGTGCATATAGACAATAATTCTATTTGTCTTCAAGATGAATAGTGAAATTAAAAACAATTAAATCAAAAATTTATCATTTTAAAACTTTAAGGAGTCAGGACAGCTTGAATTCACTTTATTTAATGGTAGAAAGATGGAATATCATGTTCAGATTACCTACTTCTAACATAAAGGAGAAAGGATTTACCTTTTACCTAAACTATAGTTTGATTCTTTTTTTTTTTTTGTCTCCTATCACCTTCTTTCCAGTGGTTATGTTCAACTTGTCACAGATAAAACAGAAGGAACATTTCCTATAAATGGAACCAACATTAGCATTGGAAATAACTCCAAGAGCTGCAGAAAGAGATTGATAGCCGTGCAACTCCTCTCTGGTTATCAAGATTAAGGCCGTGAAATGAGAGGGCTCACATGAGCATTTGCTATCAGTAGCATTTCACATGATCTTTGCTGAAATCAAGAATGTAGCTCTAGTCAGTGTGTTTTAACATTTCATTTAAAATAACCTTTGCTGCTGGTCTCAATTTGGAATTTATTTATTTGATGTCAGTAAAAAATTACTTTGCAGAAAACTAAATTCATTCAAACCAGCTCTTCTAAGCTCTAAATGTCTCATTATAGTAAATATATATTTAATACAATGATATATATATACAATATATATACTATATATATGTATACTATATATGTATACTATATATATATACTATACTATATATATACTATACTATACTATACTATATATATATATACTATAAATGTATATATATATATATATATATACATTTGTTAACTATCTGACTCTGGAGCTCATTATGGAATGGTGACAGAACACAGATATCCTGACTCTTAGCCATAATTACTTCCAGAATTACGTTGCCTCTTTAACTTATAAAACTTTAACTAAAGTTGAAGAGAGAAATAGCAAAAAGTTAGTAAAATACAACCATAAAATATATCAACACTGTCTTTCAAGATTCCACTTAAATGAGTAGAATTAGCACAACTGCTCATGACAAAAAAAACTTCAAGAAACTCATGCCCACGTAGTGAAAACAAGGCCAATTTGAGAACCTCAGTGGGGGCATTATTGTTTTTAAAGAATGGGAAATTGTAAATGTTTAAAATCTTTCAGTCAAAATTTAGTGAGAGATCTAACATAGCAATATAAACAGAAAGCAAAAACATTTAAACAATGTGGAAAAAACTGGCCAGAGATTAATCAGAAGCAAAATAACTAAAATATATATACATAGTAAGACCATGTATTTTGTGCTTGTCTAATATAAGTGCTGAAAAATGACAAATACTTGGAAAATTCATATAATTAGTTGTTATCCTTGAAAGGAGAAAAAATGTTAGGTATAAATTGGGCTGTAGTAGTATAAACTTAAATAACTTTTAGAAATAAATCAACTCAGAATAAGCAATGAATATGAACAGAAGTTATTTTTACTTTTCTGTATATTAACATTGACACTATCTGGTGCTGTCTACATGGAAGATGACCGCTATTAAATACAGTATACCCCTGCAAAGCCGCAGTTCAGAGTTCAGGGCCCCTATAGCTCACAGATTCTTCCTTGGAACCTAATAATTGTTCAAGGAAATACCCACAGTTTCTCAGAAACTGCAAATATCCTCCACATTTTTTTTTTTGGCAGATTTGGAAGTAGCCAATGTGAGAGCATTATGTGATCAGTTCCCCTTGGCGCTGAAATCATTCATTATTTGTGAGTTATTTTACATTTACTGTACAGTATTTTTATTAAATTAAATTATATTACCGTATACAGTATTTTATTAAAATAAATTGCATAACTGATGGAGACATAGGATGTTTAGGGTTTAAACTATAAAATAGGCATTTATAAACAATTTTCTGACCAAATATGAAATCTGTGGTTTTTCACTATGTGGAGGTGCTCTAGGAAGGTAATTTCCATGGATTTTGGGAGTCCACTTTAATGACACCGAGAAGCCACTGCATAAAATACCACATGCTATAACCTGGTATACAGTTTTGCTCATAATACTGGTAGATATAAAATTTAGTTGGAAATGTGCCACTTCAATGCCCTAGAAATGTGTGGCACAATGCTGTTTCCCTTGGGAAAAATAGAGAATATTTCAAATTTTAATTAATATTCAATTCTCCAAACACACTCTTCTATCTATCATAAGTATCAAATATACGAAGTCACAAAGAGCTTGTAAGGACACCAGTAGGATTTTAAGTATCTTGGCAAGAGTGAATTCTTGAATTTGATTCCCAGTACCCCCCCAAAAAATGATTAAGTAAAACTCAGTTAATGTAAATGATGATTCCTTGTATAGGAGAATATTTGATAATACTGAGTTGAAGTTTTCCATCGAGGTAATATTTATTTGCACTATTTGGCCATAAATGAAGTAAATTTGTGTCCTTTGGAAAACATAACACAGCATTATGCTTTTCCATTAGGATATATTAAAAGTTTCAAATAACTGAGAATGCTGGAGTAAAAAAAACAACTCAGAAGAAAAAATAATATAGGAACATATCTAAAGGTGTATGTGTTCGATTAATATGCCCTAAAGAAGTGATTTCTACCTCCATTTATGGTTCAAATTCTCATGACCTTGAAGTGTTTGTATGATCGATATTTTGATTAAATACCACACAAATGTTGTAGAACAAAAAATAGATACCTAAGAAAAATGCGACAAGTATTTGTTGCCAGAGGTCAAAGGGTAGACAGAGGAGGCAGCGGATAAACTGCCTGGCAACCTTCTCTGTCAACAAAGAAAAACCATTTTCAAGGGAAGAAAGTAGTTTTCCAGTCAAATTCCTTGGAAATTTGCTACTAACTGATTGGTAACAGGCTAATATTTTTGCAAGAAGGGGAATGCTTATTTGTGGAATTATTTTGGAAGAATTACTTGTTTGAGAATTTCTTACAGTAAGGAAAACATCATGAAAATTCTTCATAATATGAATATAAAGTAGAAATTTTCCATAATGTAAAATATTTTGCAGTGTTAGATGACATGCATACTTCACTTCAGGAGCTTTTCTCTTACTATATCATATGGTATGTTTGCTCCAAGCACGAAGGATCTAGAGGCCCACTTGGCATACTTAAGACTTCTGCTTGCTTTGTTATGGCATGTGATTGTATTCTTGATACCAAGTAAGAGCTCGGGTTCATGAGTGTTAAATAATAATTAGATCCATTGTGTTACTTCATTACAAATAAAATACAAATTTATCCATTAATGTTATAAAATAATAGATGAAAATGTCATCATTCTGAAGTGTAAAAAATGTTGATCCCTGGTTGTAAATTCTAGACAAATTTCTGATACAATGCTTTTTAAACTGTCTGGTATATTTTTGTGATAATATCTACTTAGTTATCTATCCTCTGTCAATTTTATCTATATTTACCTATTGATAATAAAATACAAAGATAATTTTAATGCATGACCCTATACAAAAACCTAACATGTTTATTAAGAAGTCAGACAACAATCTGTACACTGATTGCCTGGCAGGAGCAGCGTCCTAGGTCTGACCCCGCTCCAGCTACCAGCAAACACACACTCACAGCCACAGAATACATGGAAATACTCTTTGTAAGTAACAAAGTTTTAAAATTATTTTATCATCTCAGGATGACTAAGTGGGAGTTACCTATTGCTGAAAATGGAAACACTAGACCTAGGGCTTATCCAGGACCATTCTGTCCCACTTTTAGAGAAGAGGTTTGCTGAACTCCATATCATTTGTTTGATCAGTAAGCATAGTGTTCAACGGTGTCCTAGATGCATACATCACTGACTGTTCTTGATTCTGGAGCAAAGAAAGATCAATGACACAAATTCCTCCTATTAAGAATATGCTATTATAATAGTACAGAGATTGGGTAAGACGTGATAATACAGAACTGCATCTGCTAAGGACAAATATACCTAGAGAGATATACACAAGAGGAGGCTCAGATGTGGACTTGAGGCAGGCAGCAGGAATGACACAGAGAGGGAAGAAGGCTTCTACAATTTGTGAGGCAAGATCAGAAATATAAGTTGCCCTACCATTCATATATAGAAGCAGAGGTTTTTCCTTAAAATAGAATCTGTCTGAAGGCAAAGTATAACAGTACAAAACGTAGTGAAGGTACTGGTGCACAGCGTGTGGCAGTTTTATAACCCTAATTCCTCAAGAAATATTCTTAGACATGGGCAAGTTTGTCACTTGTTATCAAATATAAAAATCATGTTAGTACTTAGCTGAAATGTTTTGCAAAATCAAAATACAAAAATCCTAACAGAATATAGCACTTTGCTTTTTCTCTTATCTTCTAACAAATACAAAGTTTTTTCAATCAGAATTCTTGGCAGGGAAGAATGTCTAACCTTGGCACAAAAGGAAGCTTGATATTGTGAAGAAATGTTTTTATAGTTGCAGAATATTTGAGAGCTTTAAGAGTAAGATAAAATACCACCTACTGAAATACAATCATAGATTGAAAATTCAGACTGTCATCTCTTTAAACTCCTTATTTTCTGATACATCCCGGTCTTCTGAGAATTCTCAATTTTACTGACATTTATAAACAAACAGAATAGCAAGACAGGTGCATCTAAACTTCAAACTTCTACCATTCATATGTATAAAATACCAATTTCCTGGATCCTCGATCACCACACTTATCTATAAACAGCTTCAAAAAGAAGCCATAATTCTGTTTGCACTCTAAACCACCAGTTGCTTCACCCAACTCTGAAAAAACTTTGATTCAGTGAAAGCAAAGTATTGATTTCTAGCTAAAGTAGATTAATTGAAAGTCTCTCTGGTTAACCAGCTTATTTGAATACAGAGATGAAAGTAATACAATGAAGCATTTATAGTAGTGAATTAGCCATTGACTTAATAAAATTTCTCTCTTTCATTACAGTTATCAACTCAAAATAGAGCTCGTAAGAAAAGAATTTATGGCAGGCATCACAGTACATACAAGTCATATTATGTCATTTAATAGTTTTAAATTTGAGAAGCTCTTTTCATTGCATAGGTACTGAAGTGGTAAAGGCATTTAAGGTCAGGCCCAAATCACACCTGGTACAAGCAACTGCTCTCTCCTTAGAGATCTCTACTTGTTACGTAAGGAGCAAGATAAAGAATATGAATGCATCCACACAAACACATTGCTGATGCTGGGAAAAAGAGATACGTTGATAGATAGATACATAGATAGATAGGTAGATAGATGATAGAAAAGTACTTCAATTTTTTCTGATGATTATGATGATGATAAACATTCTCAAAGGAAAATAAAAATAATGAGGCAAGCAATTATAAATAACATCAGGTTTTTATTTTTCACTTTTTTCCCTCACCTCCCTTTCGAATTTGTCAAGAAACAGAAAAACAAATGATTTTACAAGGTTATTGCAATTCAACCCGAAGTGAACATGAAAAAAACTTCGAAACCTGTACAGTGTCATAAAAGCATAATATACCGTTATTACTTGGAAGAGTGAAGACTATTCAGAACTAATTAATGAATAGCAGTGTGCACACCAAGCAGGCCAGAGGGCTGAGTAATCCATTGAAGGAAATCCACATGGCAAAGGAGTGCCAGGCTTCCTCCTTGATAGATTAACTCAGTGCGGCTGTCCTTGCCTGCATGACCAGGCAGGTGTGCGAGACTGGTCCAGTTTCTTGCATCACTCATTCGATGGTTTGGTCTACTTTGGCAAATGAAGAGGGGAACAAATGGGAAGGGTGCTCAGGTCCTGCCATGTCTCATTTTGAATCTATACACACTCTGCTGCATCCTAGCAGACGAAAAGTAAATGCTCCTTCATCTTCCAAACCCAAAATGTGCAAAGCCAGAAGAATAAAACTGTTTATTTTTTCAGCATTACCCCATGGATTCCAATTCCAATGCATCATGTTAATAGTAAGTCTCCCTCATAGCTAAACAGTTAGAAGAGCAGGGGTGATGATTTGAAAGAGTGGCATTTTGCCCTTCGCTTTAAATGACACAGCTTGAGGTGCCCATGATATCTTACTAACTTCAAATGACCCGTTTTAGAACTTGTATTGATTAACATCATCTCTTTCCCCTTTCTGTGTTCTCTCAAGCAAATGGTTACATATGACTTTAACCTAATAAAAGGCAGGCAATACACATCAAAGAGGACACCATAAGATAGGAGTAGAATTTGGAAAGCTGTTGCTCTTTCTAACATATGTTTTTGTCTCTAGTAAATGTGGCAAGCAGCATGATCATTATTTGACTGAGGTCTTTCTTTTTGCCACTGCAACAGTGCTGTGAGAATATGTATTTTAAAAAATTATTTCAAAGTTTTCAGATGAGGAGGGGAGTTGCTTAGTCACCATTGTTGGAATCAAGAACTGCATCCAACATGGCAGCTCACACTTATGTAATAGAATAATACGTTTAGACTTTGTGGAGGTTTGCGTGTTGGATTTTTTGTTTGCTTTGTTGTGGCTGTGTGACTGAAAAGTGAAGGCTTCCATGAAACAACATCTCAAACAACTGTAAGGGTGACTGCGCTGGTTGAGAGAGAAGCATAAAGAAGGTGCCTTTGTTGATAAGCTCCACAATATGTCTGCCTTGGTTCTGATTATATTTTTCTAAAGCTTCATCTTTCTTAGTCAGAAAAATCACTTGTCTCTGCCAGTTAGTCTCTGCCATCATCTGAAAACTGTTTGGCCAGTGCAGAGGGAAAAGTAAGGACATCATTAAATGAGACTGCTCAGAGGGAGTGGATGGCCACAGCAAGCAGAAAGAAATGCAGCACAACTCTAACTTCATATGCAAATCTGTGATCAGTCCTAGCTATTATGCACTCAATATCATTTAAAATAATGACTGTAATGCAAGTTATTTTGGTCAAATGATCCTAAGTGATTTTTTCCACTCCCTCTAGTAGAAACAGCAGAATCAAATGTTTGGGCTCCTTAGGTTTTAAAGTTTTAAGTAACTAAAAAGTTGGATTCTTGACTCTGTATCACAGCTAATTCATCATGGGAAATTAGTAGCTCATAAGCAAACTTCTTTGCTTATGAGCAAGAAAAACCAGAAAACCAGAAAAAAAGTGTAGAAATGATAAAAAAAAATTTTTTAAAAACTTCTGTTTCTGAAACAGGCGGGCATGGCCCAATAAAAGAACACAGTAGGTGCAAAGGACTAGAGAACCTTGAGAACAAAAAGTAAACACACTGAAGTGGGAGGTTTTCATCTCCCATCTTTTTTTTTCTCCTACCCCAAAGCAGAAGGCCTTTTAAATTATTGCTGATTTTCATTTACATACAAACAGACAATTTGAATAAATATGGCATAGGAATCTGTACAATTTGGCAAAGAACTTTCTTTTCAAGGAATAAACAAATAATTAGGAAATAATAGTTTCTTTAAAATGTAAGTAAGTCAAGTTTATCTTTCTGTTAATGGGGTCAAAACACACACAGTATAGAATTTCTCTAAGGTAGGAAAGAATATGCAATCCTGATGTGTGGACAGAGCACATGCTCTATAGAATATTAAAATGAAAAAGGAAAGCTAATCAGGTTAGTTTTCCCACAACATTAAGTGATGAAATATGCCTTTTTCGGGTCGTATTGGATATGGTGAGAAGCAGCACCCAATCTTCAGACATCAAAACACAAAATGCTAATCTCTGATCTGTCAAACCAATGTGTTACACTTAGAATTCTTTGCTTCTTATTTCATTCTGAAATTTCAAGGGCAGAAGTGTCACTGAAGGATGCGAACCTGGCGTGCAGGATCCCAAGCTCCACCTCTGAAGTTTCCATTTCCATGGACCTCACACAGAACTTCAACAAGTCTATGTATCTCATATGATTCTGAAACAAGATGTCTGATGATCACAGAGCAACACAGAAATAAAGTGTTTTTTCTCAATATATACTTGGTAGAAAACTGAAAATGCAAAATGAAAATGCAAGATAAAAATTGCTGAAAAGAAAACACAGTCACCTATAGTTGCATCACTCAAATACAGTAACTACTTCTTAACCAATACGATGATTTCTTGATATATGCATGACTATCCACAGTATTGTTCATGTTCTATTTACTTTTTCTATCACTGTGTATCTAACCCACAACAAATGTCTAACAAACTCACAACAAAAGTCTAACAAATGACTTTGTTCAAGTCATTAGGACTGTCCAGTCATACAATTCCATGCTGAATAATAGTAATGCTTCTGTTTGGAAACAATGTGATTTGTAAATGGAAGCCGTCAACAAAATTTCACTTTCATTCATGAATTCAACATCTGGTGATGAACAGGACCACATTGTGCTCCTCAGCAGGAACTTTAACCTTTTTGACCACCATGATGCTTAGTGGTTCTACTCTATAAATCCCATATGGATCCTTTGGGAAGTAATTTCTTTTGCAAAAACAAGGTTTTTCCCTGTCTTCCTCATGATACTATAATATAAACATATGAGTTCTTAATAAAAAACATTCCAGTTTTGAAAACAACAACTGCTTTAGATAACATCATCTTCTATTGAGTCCAGTTGGAGCTCCAAAATCATGCAGCTCTCAGAAATTTCCAGGTGGCATATGGACTGCATACTCTGTGCGTACTTTGCATGGTTATTTTCATTATCAGGACTGTTTAATCAGACAATGTTATGTGTCACCTGCCTGACTCTCACTGAGGTCATTAATGGTACTACAATCACCTTATCACCTTTGGAGGCATAGCAGATCACCCTCAATTCCTTCACCTGGAAAAGACTTCCACCTATGCGTAGATCTGAGGGATTTTCAGTCTCTCGCTTAGGTCAATAAAATTGTAATTGTAAAACAGTACAATATGATTCTTTGAAAGAACCCTCCTCACTTTCCAAGCAGGCTTTGATGGTTTACAGGTTTTCCTGGGTTGACAATGACTGGAATTCATGTCTACATTCATTCCTCCAGAGAAGGGTGATCATCTTACATTAAATGATCTTGATCATAATCTTAGCTTTTGGTTGCTCCAGACTAATCACCAACAATTGTCATGGACACTTCAAATATAATTCATTATAGCATAGATTATGTTTCCTCCTCTGGCTCTGAGAGAATAGGGTTGAAGTTAAGTCTAGCTCTAAAGCAAAATCTTATGTATGATCTTTCAGTGTCAGTAACACATTTTTCACAAAAACCTGCAAACTTATTCTTATTTCAGGAGAAAATATGTTGGACTAGCTCCAAATATATATTTACTTATGAATGGGGGCATCTTCCAGGTCATCTTATCTTCAAGGATGATATTGTAAAGCAAATTCATAAACATCAAGTTTTCGGACAAGCTTTACTCTGGTAACAATCTGTGCTGCGAGACTGGCTGAACTTGTCAACTACTGTTTTTATCTCTGTGGCTCCTTGTCCTGTGTGCTGTACCTTCTCTTCTATCCAGATGATCAGAGTTTCTTTGACTTCAAAAAGGCTCTGAAACTGATCTATATCATGTAGAAGAAAGTGACAAATTAATTCCATGAATTTAGCCTCCAGAGAAACTGTTTAAAAGTTTTTAAATCCACTTAATTAAAAGTCCCTGGAAATGATGAAGTAAACAGACACCAAATGAAAAACCATTTACTTGAGAAATCCGTGAAAATTTAGTAAGAATTATGAGAATATTTGTATTGATTTGGGATCTATACCTTCTTTCTCCCTCCCAACTCAGCAATATGATATCTGGTAGTACCAAAATATGGCTTTTTCCTCCCACATTTCTCAGAGCCCTAGATTCTCACATTTAATTATAGGGTGTTAATATTCCCTATTTTTCTACCAGCTACCTGTGGTAGAGCCTATTCTAAGTAAAAGCGGAAAAAGAAAAACATGTGCTAAAAAGACAATTTGGGGGTAACTGATAGTTTAATTTGAGATATAGTTTAAATTATAAATGGACTGGTCTACCAGAATTAAGGAAAAAGAGAACTGAGTGTAACTATTGAAGTGAAAAAATTTTTTAAAATTTACCTCAAAGATCAATTCACAAGAGACAAAATTTTATTAGATTGTCTATAATCCAACTTATTCAGCAAAATATTATTAAAAACAATACAACATAAGACAACCATTAGTGAAGCTTAACAGCTAAATGCTGTCTAGAAAAGAGAAAATAAAAGAGAATCTTTCCTGAACCACAGTGGACACACGAGACTACATTTTTTGCAAAGCAACAGAGGTGTTATCCGCAGGTGCAAAAATAGATTTCACTAAAATACTCCAGCTAGTTACTGAACAGGTAGAAAAGAAACAGGAATGCAGTGCCAGTTCCCAAGGTGAATGCAATATATTATCAGAATATCTAGTTCCCCCCAAAATTGTAACACTTACAAAGAAACAGAAAAGTGAAGCCAATGCATAAGGAGTTAGGGGTTAGGCAAATTTGCAGCAGAAATTGCCTTTCATAGCAGTCAGATGTTGGATTTACCAGACAAAAATAAAACCTTGACTAAATAAGTAAAGGCAGTTGCAGCAAAGTTGTGCTAAATGGAGAATTTTAGTAAACAGACATAAATTATAAAAAAAGAGTCAATGGAAATTCTGGAGTTAAAAATGAATAACTGAAATGGAACACATTTTACAGATTTGAACTTGCAGAAGAAAGAGTTAGCAAAGCCAAATCCACAGCCATTAAGTAATCTGAAGAACAGAGTAAAAAGGTTGAAGAAAGATGTCACAATTTCAGACATACGGGTTGCATGACAAAGCACACCAGCTCATTATCACTGGGATCAGCAAGAGGAACAGAAAACAATGTTTTAAACAATAATGGATAAAAACATGCTGGACCTGTTGAAAATAATCTGTATTGACAGAAATCTCAACAAATTCATGTATAAAATATTAATCTATGTAGCTAGGAAGCAAAACAAAACCTTTTGTGTAATAGTAAAAATACTAAAAGCCAACAACTAGAACAAAATCTTGAATGTAGTAAATAAAATATGACCCTCTTTTTACAAGGAAATGTAAAATTAACAGCTGAATTCCATCTCAAATAGTGTAGATCAACAGGCACTGAATAAAAAGTAATCCAAGAAAAAATTATCAAGAATAATTCTATATCCAGTATAACTATCTTATAAAGAAAATAACTATAGTCTTAGAAAAATAAAAACAAAGAATTTGCTTCTAATGAATATGTAAAACATTTTCCTCAAATTGAATGCAAGTGAACTAAGGCGCACACACAAAAACAACAGGAAAAATACTTATGTAATTATACAACGCAGTGTATCGTCTATTTCTACCTTCTATTAACTGATTTTGTTTCAGTTGTTTTTTTGTTTTTGTTTTTGTTGCTGTTTCTGTTTTGAGATGTAGTCTTACTAAGCGGTTCAGACTGGTCTTGAACTCACTACAGAGCCCAGGCTGGCCTGGAACTCCCAGGGATCCTCCTGCCTCAGCTGAGATGACAGGAGTGTGCTGCCACGCTGGGCTTTTGAAGATGATTTTAAAAGCAGCTGTTCAGAGTAATTTGCATTGACTATAATATTGTGTCTATAACAAAGATAAATTAAATATATGCGCCAATCACACACAAAGAATGTGAACAGTAGCAAAGATGCTAAGAAAAAAGACTCCACATAGTTTAAATGCACAGGGGCAACTGGTAAGACTCAAAAATAATAAATACGAAAGTTAGTATGACAACTTTTTAGGCATGTTCACTTCACCCAAATCCCACCCCCACCATGCCTAAGATAATATCTGCTGTCGACATCACTCCTTCTCAGAGACATTAATTTTCCTTCTATTTCTCATCTTGACACTCATCATATTCCTTTTAATGGTTCAGATTTTAGTTAAATAAGGAAAACCCAAAAAGGGAACTATCTTGTCAATTTCAGCTTTTAGGTTTTCTGGCGCAAAATGTTTCAGAGAAAATTGTTCACAAAATAACTTGGGTAATTGCAAGGAACATGAAAGGAAAATATGAGAAGGAATACATGTATTTCAATGAAGTCTCTATATTCTCAATATTAAGAATTGCAGACTTCACCATTTATATTTCCTTGCCTTGCTATTTACTCAATTTTTGAAATAGGTGTGTTAAAATGTAACATTCTTGTATTTGTGACAAGTTTTTTTAATGTAAAATTATAGGGTCCTATAGTTTACCTAGAACAATGATTCCTGCCTCTACCTGTTTCCCATGCTCTAATTTTTCAATCAACCTAATTCCTCTATCTACTAATATCTTCTAAAACTTCTCAAAATGGTTTGATCTTTTAATGGCACCCTGTCTTGTTCCTGGGGCATACTACAGAAAGATGAACACATAGTCAAGTAAAACTACGTGACTATGTTGGATACAGACATGTTACTTCCTGTTTCAGTTGTTTTCTGTTGTTTCAAAATGACTTGAATGAGAAAAAAAGAAAATACACTAACTTTGGGTCATAGAGAGTAAGTGATTTGTCCATGCGCACATAGCTAATTAATAGCAGAGAGAAAGCTAAGACACTGGACCTTCAATTTCTATTCAAGAGCACTTTTCCCTACAGTGCGTCTTCAAGATACACATTTTTTAAAATTTATAGCACATAAAAAATTAAACGAAAACATAATGGTTTTGAGAAAGCACTTCTAAATGACTTTCATAAGTAACACTCAGAATTGAAATGTAGCGATTGTTATAGACGCGCTCTACTTACAACCCTGGAAAAAGCTCCCTGTTTAATAGAACCAGTGCGTTATGAAGTCAGTGCGTGCCCTGCTGATGTGCTCATTAGAAGAGGAGACAGAGTTACAGAGCTCAGTCATCAGCTATTCAATGTGGCATGTCAAGTGGACGTCGCCAGCCAAGCCTCTGCACAGCGAGCTATGGGGGTCCACCTCTGAATCATCTGCACTGCTCAGCTCCGTATTTCTCCCTGAATTAGCTAACCTTTCCCTCAGCACTTCACATTATTTTTAATCAAAAATTTCTCTTCTGTTTATCTCTAACCTGTTTATTGACCCTGAGTTTACAGGCAGGACTCAGATCTGACTGAAATTGAGAGCCGTGGCAGACTGTTAAATTGGAGCGTTTTTATTGAAGCTCTCAGAAGATTAAGTACATGACCCCGTGATTTATAACAGCAGTTACAAGCCACGGAGTGGCACACAATTGGATAGATTTCACAAATGCCTTCCACATCGGAGCTCACAAAGGCTGTCCTTTTCTACTAATCATTTTTACTATGTTGTTATTGTTAATGGACAAATAAAAGAAAAATTACATTGAAATTAACATGTCAGATTTTAACTATAAACTTTTTTATGCTCCGGAGTATAAACTTACATTATAAAAATAGGTCCAGCTTCGAAGTAGAAACAGGCTGCACAGTGGGTAAATAAAGAAGCAGACTCGTTTTCCAAAGAAGGATATAAAATGGGAGGAAAATTAAAATGACTCTGAGAAATTGGAAAATGTTCTACAAAACAACGGTGCATTTTAAAGCAAGCAGTTCCAGGAGATCTTTCTAGGAAACAAATAAGATAACTCACAATCTAAGATACCATATGGTGAGTCAGCTACCTTCCCACATCCTAGTGACTCCTAAAACATACAACAAAGCAAACACTTTGCAATAGTATTATCAGAGGTCCTAGGTCTTCATGTCTGTTCTCAAAGACATTCAATTCATAAAGCCAAAACTATACATACAAAGGGTAAGAAACAAAAAAAATGGCATGCAAAGTTACTGTTATTTTTTTAAAATATGAAATAGAAAAGATATATGGAAATACAGAACATCCATTGAGTAAAGTTATGCAACGACACAACACACCAGCGGTCTGTGCCTGTTGTGTACGTGTTTTAGACAGACAGACGTTAAATTCTGACACAACAAGAAATGCCAGTATTGTCCTGAAAATGTTCTTCCCTGGTCCTAGAATTAGCCAATGAAATCTTGTTTTTTATGAGCATTTCTGATGAGTATGGCTTTTGGAATCACGAACACAAAGTTCACGCTGTCCTGTGAAATTTTGGACTGCTTGGGGTAGATTATCAAAGAGCTAACTAGCACGTAGTGTCCTTTGTTTCTACAATGTAAGGATTGCATGATTATAATTTGCTATATGATGCCTACTTCTCCCTGTCCTCACCAATATTTATTTCTCCTTTCTAAATTAAAAATTATTATATAAGCCTGCTGAGAAAGCACTATTTATTCTGCAGTTAAATTTTGCTTCTGATTAACTACCCTGTCTCTCTTATTAGTGTCAGGAACAATTACCTTGCTTTTTCTTGCTTTGGATGAGTTCAGTAAGAATTTTCACTCTAGATTTTTTTTTATTCACTTAGTTTCTGTTTCATTTCTTTTTTCTTATTATTCTTTTACTCCAGTGATAAGTATATAATTTGTATTCTCTGTCATCTTTTTTGTGTGTGTGAGAATGTTTTCTTTCCTAACATAAACAGCCCTGGTTTGACCGTTTAACTACAGTAGTGTTCCCTTCTGTCAACAGAGTGGAAATGTGACTCAGGCTGAGACTAATTCTCTATCCCATCAGGTAGGAAAGATTTATGGAGCGTATAGTCCAATTCAGTCTTCAAATCCAACTAAGTACCATATTATGAAACAACTAAAAACCGTACTATGAAGCAACAATAAATGAAATTTCATGTGCAACAGACATGGTAATTTCATAGAATTTCCTTAGCCTGAGTCCAACTCTTCATTTCTGGGTAGGGTCACTGCTGCTCCTTCTTTAGGTGAAGTGCATACCTCTAAGTCAATCAACTCATCTCTTCTTTACCATATGTATCTGGTTTGCCTGATGGCTTTCACTGCAATTGTGCTCAAATGAAGCCTGCTTTATTTTAAAAACTGCATTTGAAAATTTGTGCTATAGATTCCCAAATTTGCCTACAGCATGAATCTTTTTCCCCTGTTCTTGATTAATTCTTCATCCACCCTGGTAAGCATCAATAATGAATGTGGTTAATAGCTCCTTTTTCTCTGAGGTGAGTAGTCAATAAGATGCTTGGTATAAGTAATCATTATTTCACTCACTCTTCAGAGTTCAGACTGCTTTGTAAACTTTGTGCCTTTTCACTCCGCCATTCTGAGTCTGTAGACTCATGAGTCTTAATCTCATCTTCCTTTGGGTATGGTGGAGGGGGAGAGGATCTGCTCAGGTAATGAGTAGTAGATATGGGAAGAGGTCTTTCTCGTCAGTCTGATTTGGTCTCTTGCATTGGCCCTGCCATGGGCCTTTTGCATGCTTTTCATGGACAGCCCTCACTTGGCCCTCTCCATCCCAGAAAGTTATGACAGCTATTTCCATTTGGTCACCACCAGTGGGATATGTCTTTAGCCTCTTTTCTCAGTTACTTTGTCTGTGCTTGGTTGAGACAGTATTTTCTAGGTAGAAACTATACTTAATATGCCTTCTCCAACTCTGGCTTAGGTACTCATACTTGCAAGAAACTGTTTTATAGAATACTATGCCCTTAAATTTTGATTGGCAGATAGAACTTTGAATATTTACCCATAAATCCACCCATTGCCCTTGCTCAGCTCTCTTGCTTCACTGCAGGGAGTAGAAGGAAGAGAGTGACTGTGCAGGCCATTTTCCCCCAGGCCGTTTTATTATCTGGCTCTCAGATGGATTTAATTGAGGGAAGGATTACGGATAGCAAGAGAGAGAAGAAAGGCCAAGGTGTTTGTACCAACACCGCCACCACTACCACTAAATTTCTACCATACATCTGTATTCCCACCACATCACACTAAGCCTGGGGCTACATTTAACATTTTGCTCTTGACTTTTCTGTGGCTTCATCTCTACTAAACAAAACTTCCTTCATGGTTCCAGGCCAAGATAGGCAGACATGAGACATGAGACATGAGAGCCCTGTCTTCTAGGCTCTGGAACCCCATCTCACTCCTTTTCCCAGACCACGGAGATCCTTGAAAGTAGAACTGTCCAGTGATCACCCAGCTCCGTCACAGTCTCATGTGGTTTTCTGGTCTTACATAATCCAATGTAACAAATTCTCTGCATTGAATTCTTTCAACTGGAAATTCTATACCAGAATTTGACTAGATTACATCTGATGCTTTGTGGTTCAACAAAATAAGACTGATGTGTGCCATCAATATAAGGAATAAAGATGATGTTTCAGACAATATTCTAATAAATAGCAAGTTGCCTATAAGTATAATCAGAAATGACTCATAATTTTCAATTCTTAGAAGGCCATAATAGTGACATATTAGACCAGAAATGATTTTCATTACTGACTTGATTCACAATGAACTATTCTCAGAAAAACATTGTGGACTGACTCAAATACTTTAGCATCTTTGATTGAAGACCCATGTTAAACATAATAATAAATTGAAAGATAATTCTACCTAGAACTTCCAATAACAGAAGTAAAATTTGTTATAAAACCTTGATTCACACATCTGCCTAGATAAAAAAAAATTAGGATCTTCAATAACTGCTCTAAGATTATGGAGAGTTTTCTAGAATTATTTTATTTGGACATAATTTAAATAATTGTTATAACTGAAGAAATAATTACCCAATAGTGCAGTTGAATTTTATTTGCTCAGAATGTGAGTGGATATATATTATTATTGAGACAGCTGTGATAAAATATTCATTATATTAAAGAACACCTACATATGAAGAGAAACAAAATGTAAACACTTATGATGATAGATGTGGTATTAACTTGACTTGAGTAAGTAATGCTTACCTCATTAGTGGTGGAATGCTTTGGTAATATCTAGATGAATGAGTTGGGAGCCACAAATTGAAGAGAGAAGATCTACCCAGGATGTGGGCGGCCCCAAGCCATAGGCTTGTAACCTGGATGAAATACATAGGGAAGGAAGAATGAATTTTGCCCTTTTTCTTCCTCATAGGAGCTCTGGTCTTCATCATTGTCTTTGGACATTCCTTCGGCTATCCAGCACACAGAGGACTCTTTTTTATTCTTCCTTAACTACTTTGTAAACCATATATTTATATTTTAAATCTCTTCCTATATTGAGTCTTAACTGATACACTTACACATGTGGACTAAGATGTGCAATCACATATTCTTTTGTTTACCATCATAGGTTAGTATCAATGATGAGGTTTTTTTTTAGCAAATTACAGTAAAACATTGATTGCTATGCACTTATCAAAGCTAAAAATTTATAAATTTAGAACATTTTAATTAATTAACAAGTATAAGTAGACAAATAAGTATCTAAGGAAACACTTTCTTGAAACAATGTTTGTTATACTTCTCTATGCATAGTTATTTGCTATCTTAATTAGATCAAAACTGTATGAAAGCTGAAACCATGACTCTCCTGTTGTCTATCTCTATCCGTGATATTTAGGACAGCACTAGCATAGACTAAGATATGAGAAAAAACTTTTAGTGTTGAACTAAATTGAACTTTACTGAAATACACTGAATTAAGAGAATTGGGTATTTAGTTTGAATTTATACAAAATCTTACATGGCAACTCCTATTATAACCAGTTTTCCCTCTTTCTTTGTCCTGAAGAAAGAGTATGCAAATTTCCAGATCTCCAGCAAATTTCAGGAGAGTTGGAATGAAAGGTTTGTAAGGCCTATGTGTGTGGCTTATCCAGTGAATACTTAGTTCTCTGCTATCCTCACCTTTGACCACAGAGAACAAGGAGAAACATCATTTCCTAAGAAAGACTACATTTTGCTACACCAAATTTCTTATAAACTAAGAGTAAATGCATGATAATAAGGAAATCAAAAAATACCTCATTGTGAATGTTTGCATATCAGTAATTATGCACATTGGGCTGGAGAGTTAGCTCAGTGGTGTATGTGCTTGCGTGGCAAGCGCAAGGTCATGAGTTCAATCCCCAGTAACCCTCCCCAAATTATGCACATGAATATACAGTATCGTTTAAATTAAAAAGTATATCTGTAGATAATGTTCAAAATAAAAGTTATTGGGACATTTTAAATCTGCTGGATCATTCTCTTGTCAGCTGCATAGAGCTGGGGACTATGTTCCAGAATCCTCTTTTCTGTATGGTTTCACATTAGAGTTGCTCAGAAAGGAAGCTGCTTCAGTGTGCAAAAATGGAATAAGGTCTTTGTCCATTCATAACACTACCCATATAACAAAATACCACGGAATGGTAGCTTGTAAATAACAAATGTTTATTTCACACGATGCTGAAGGCTGGAATTTCCAAGATTCAGGTTTCACGAGGCTTCATATCTGATGAGAATGCACTTCCTGATTGCCCTCTTCTCATTATGTCTTCACATTATGTCTTCACATGACAGGAGGAATGTGAAATCTCTCCCTCAGGTCTCTTTTTTGGGACTAATTTCATTCAGAAAGGCTTCACCATCAAGAACTTATTTTCCGAAAAGTTTACCTCTTAAAACCTCTGGCTGGCGTTAGGATTTCATCATTTGGGGGATAAAAGTGGTAGGGAAGGAGGACGTAAGCATTCATCCCATTGCAAATGGTCATCATGCTCCAACCAACTTCAAAGTGTAATAAACAAACACAGAGGTTCCCAGATGTGTCCAGCCGATGCTAGCTTTGCTGCACTTCGGAGACAGCTTTTTTTCCCTACTGCTAGCCAGGTGGACCGACAACAGCCTCGCCCACTGTCAGATGCTTAGGCGCGCACCCTGAGAGGTGTTCAGGCGGAAGTAGCGCCAGCTCCGCCTGTGTGCAGCTCATCTGCAGCGAATCTTCTGTCAAATACTCGGAACATGGCTACCTGTCCACTCTGGACAGTGCTTTAAGAGATGAGTAAGTAACTTCTCTCTGACGTCACAGCTTCTCTTGAATTTTACTGTTTCAACTCCTCCAGCAATTATACAAGAAATCTTTTAGTATACAATATTTATTGTGATTCTGCTTTCCTCCATGGTCCACACTGACACGGTGAATTTGTATTCCTGCCAGTTTCATATAATTAGAAGTACATGGCTGTGAACAGTTGTGATTTTATCTAAATTTTAAAAGCTTTATAGAATAAAATTTGCTATCATTTCACACAAATAGCAAACCTATTTATATTCAGATGGTGGTTAACTTTTGAAGAATCTTTATATACTGGTAGCATTGTGAGTAAAATAAGACGAAAGGCAATTTTAATTATTTAAATGATTATGTCAAGACTTTGAGACATTTTATGTATTTTTAAAAAAAATTTTCCTCTGTGGTTAACACATACTAAATAAGTGTGATTAATATAACTGATATCAAAAGAAAATTACGTTTTTATCTCGTTTTTTTAATGTATCACTATAGCAAACTATGATCAAAAATATTAAGAACAAAGTGTTTTTAAAAATTATTTATTAGGGCTGGGGATTTAGCTCAGTGATGTAAGAGTCTACCTGGCAATAACAAGATCATAAATTCAATCCCACATACCAAAAAAATTGCATATTAACATTAAAAAGGTAGAACTCTAATTCCCCACATCTATGTTACCATTCCAGTTACCACACCCATCCATGGCACATAGACATACACTGCTAACTAGATTATGATTTTCTTGAAAGTATAGTTTCTGGGAAATATGAACTGCACCCTATCATTTTCAGTTTCCCCATAACCAGCAAAGTACCTGCCACTAAGTATAACATATTTTGAACAAATGAATGAGTGAAACATTTGGCTACCCTCTATCTTTACTTGGGTGGGAAATGCCAAATCTGGTTACAATAGCTGCATAACAAATCATTAAAAAAAAAAAAACTTGGCAGCAACAAACAAAAATCATTTGTTTCTGCAGCTTAAGAATTAACTTTTAGAGAATCTGGCTGGGCAGTACTAGATTAGGGTCTTTTGTCATGTCATAATCGCATGGTGACTGAGGCGAAGTCATTCCAAAAGCTTCTTCATTCCTTTTCTTTGTCTGGTAAGGTGCTGGAAGTACTCAAAATACTCAAACAGCTGAAGCAAGAACATTTGAGGCGCCCTGAGCATAGTGTCTGTGTATCTTCATAGCGTCTCCCTGTGGTCTAATATGGTGTCTTGAACTATTCGCAGACTTCAGGATGGATCAGGTCTTCCAAGACATATTTCCTTGAAATGCTGACTGGTGCTTTGTCGCCTTTATTGATCTACCTAGGAAGTCATACATAATGGTGTTGTCTGTATTCTAAGCATTACTTTATTTTAGTTTATTTTTTATGTAAGCATTATTTTAGAAACTTAGTATATAAAAATAATGTGAGTAAAATAGCCCTGTTCCTGTAACTCTGAAATTAACATAAAAATAAACTCTATAAGGAAAGGAGCATGGATAAAATACAAAACAGATAATAAGATTGCTTAGAGGAGGAGAGGAAAGGGAAGATGCAAAAGATTAGCTTTTAAAATAATTTTATTCAATTACAAAATACTGTTAGAAGGAATATGAAGTATGATTGAAACATACGATGAAATTTAGTTTATGACACTAGAAGACATATTGCCTCCCACACTTCTCGCTTTGAACACACTTACCTGTCATTCTCGCCACTTTTCTGAAGCAGCTCAGAAGTCCCCTTTTGCAAGTGTCTTCAATTCCAATGCTAGGGCTGCTTTGATGTCCTAAACTATAATCTACGAGGGCAATTTACTTCCCAAGATCCCCTTCTGTCTCTTAGACAGAATCATTCTTTACACCATTAAGTATTTCCTGCCCTTAAAATAGAATACTGATCTATCATAGTCATTTTGATTTGGGGAAGAACCAGAGTCACAGGGTACCAGATCCAGGAAATAAAGTGAGTGAGATAAACCTTAATATTGATGAGCTTGCTTTTCCATTGGGTAGTGTTTGTATCACATCTCCTAAAGACATGAGGAAAGGAACTCCAGAAGGTCTCGAAATGTGGCAAGAATAAATGTGTTTGAAATAAGGGGGAGCACACTGAGATGGATTAACAGCAAAAAGTCTTTTACTGTGTTTTTTAAAAAATTCAAACATCACTGTATATCTTGATCATTCCTTGCGTGTACAATAGATCTATGATAACCTAGTGACTATCATTAAAGGTAATTTATTTATTCTTTAAAAATGCTAAGGGAGTGCAAGTCATGGTCTTAGCATAAAGATGATAACTGTATGAGGTAATGCATATGACAACTAGCAAAATTTAACAATTCCACAAACGTTATGTTGTATATAATAAGGGCATACCATTATATTCTTTGGTTTACTCATGAAGAAAATAAATAGAAAAATAGCAATAAAATAGCAAAATTATTTTGTAATTACAAAGACCTTCAAACAATTACATTCAAACAAGATAAATCAATTTTTTCTGCCAATTTTCAACACTATTCAATTCAGAATTTTATTATGGCAGTAAACAACAATTTAATGAGGCATCTTTGTTGTGGTTATGCTGATTTGGTTTAGTACTCTCTGTGGAAAAGGCAGACACACACAAGATGGTATGTCTAGTGCTGAAAGGTAACGTGGGGGCAAGATGTTTTGGTTGATTTTTATACACTTAGATTACATTTAAATTGGCCAAGTCTCCTCTGCTTCTCCTGATAAAAGTAAAGAGGAAAGCTGCTTTTTGCTTTCCTGAGATGTAAGTCATTGTGTAATGTTACTTATGTTGACTGTCAAAAAATGATTTTAATATTTGAATCTATCAGTCGGAAAAGTGTTTCCATAGAATTATTGGACTCCTCAGGGTTTAATATAGAAGGTGAGGGCAATCTTAGCTTCTTCCTGCTTAGAAGCAAACAATATGGACAGGCTGAAACCAGGGACAGGTAAAAGCTGCAGTCCCTGGTGCTAGGCCAAGCTGGACCTCACTGTGTAGCGTGGTGACGGCTGGCCACATACGACCACCTAACAGCTCTTCCGTTCCTTCAGTGGGAAAAATTAGGCAGCAGTTCTTAACACCAAGCATATAATCAGCTACCTGCCTAAACACTGGAAACGTGGCTATACCAAATTGAGATGTTATAAGGGTAAAATGCACACTTAATTTTAAAGGGTGTGAAAAAATGTAAATTGTCTAATTAACAGTTGTACATGTAGCGTATACAGCACTGAAATGATATTTTGTATATATTTGGTTGAATAAAATGTAGAATTAATATTATTAAAACTATTTTCTTTGTATATACTTCAAGTCACAGGTATTTCTAGAGTAAAAAATAGCATAAAATTCTGTATTTTTTCATTGAGCTAACATCCCTGATGTTCCTCAAGGCAATGCATTGTCTCTGCCTGCTAAGGAGGAGAGTGTTTTGAAGAAGTATAGAAAAGAAAGATATACCCATTAATATTTCAGCATGCTCTTTCACTGTACCGATACTACAGCCTAGAAATACCTAATACAAGGATTTCTTACAGGTATTAAACTCAGTTGCACTCACTAAAAGCTAATTTTTATTTTTAAATGAGACTCTTCAAAGAAAGAGATGAAAACTATAGAAGTGTGCGTAATTACCAATTCTTACAAAATTAAAAAGTACCTTGTTAAGATGTCTAAATGTGCAAATTAACATGATCACTTGAAATTGAAATAATTCATTAAATGAGGCTACCAGTATAACAGTCTCCAAAAGAGATATTAAACGTTCCTTGTGCTACTGTCATACAATCTTTCTGAAAAAAGTGAAATAAAATAAAGGCACAGAAAAACTTGAGTAACATTGAGAACTAAAGTGTGATTTTTAATTTAACATTTTCTTTATGGATTATTAAAGGTCACCATGCCATGGCCAAAAGATTCATTGAAATAAAAATTTCCCACAATTTCATACTCCACCTTTTCCCTAGATTGTTGCCTTTGTCTCAGCTAAATGGAGCGATACAAAAACATAAAGAATCTGAATAGAAAGTATCAGGTGTGTGTGAAATATCCTTAGTCTTTGGACAAGATAAAGTGCGCAGATGATTCTCTCTGTTTATAAACAGGCCTATCTATAAAAGATTATCAAACATTTTCTTCTTTGCTTTGGACTCTAGAAAACACACATGCTACACCTGTGATCCTCGCGGGCACCAAGCTGTCACACATTTCCACTCTCCACTGACCAGACCAGCCTGATGCCCCTCCACCTAAAGCTGAAGACTGGGCAGGGAAAGGGAGCGTGTCCACAAATAACGTCCTGCCGCGCTAACAGAGCAAATTTTGCGGTCCTTTTATGTCTTCCTTCTGTGCCGATGGACAGTCTCATAACGTGGTTCCTTCCTCTCTTTTATTCAATCACACACATTCAGGAAGTCACTTATCTCTCAAGGCCGGAGTTTTCCCGACTATAAGGCCAAGGGCTAAGTTTCAGTTCCTTTTTAGCTCACTGTCTGTGCTTCACCCACGTTACCAGAGCAGAGCTGGTCAGAACTTGAGATCTGAGCTGCTTATGGACAGCAGCCAAAACTCAGGGCAAAATTGTGCAGCATCAATTTTTAAAATCAAACGCCTAGTTATCAAAATAAATTAGAACAATTTTAGCTATACATAGTAAAGTTAAAGCATTTAAAAGACTATCTTTAAATAAGCTGAGGTTAATTACAAGAAAAAAATTACATCAACAATCTCAAACAACTCAGTTAGATACAAGACAGTGTTTTAAAAGCCAAGCAAAGAGACATGCATACGCAAATCTTACACGGAAGCTCGTTAAAGGCAGCTAGATCAACTAGATAAATGCAAGAAAGAAATGGAGGCATAGAAAGAGAAAGAACTAAAAGGAGGGAGCAAGGGAAGGGAGGAAAAAAGGAAGAAAGGAGGGAGGGTGGGTAGGAGAAAAGAAGGAAAGAAGGAAAATTTGGGTGCGATTCAGGAAATTCTAAAACACACAGAGAAAGGGGCAAAGTAGAAGCTTTTGCCCAGTCTGACTTGGACTCTTGCTTAAACAAGCCCCTTGTGTTATGCAGTCACACTGGTATTCTGGATACCATATTTCCACGCACAGACTTCTGCACAGAACACTTATTAGTTTTCCCAATGTTGTATTCACAGTAAATATAAAATTCTCTTCCCATTGGGGTTAGGAAGTAATAGGCAAAAGAACCTGGCAACTCTTAAATATTCCTGAGTGCAAAGAGTCTTCCGTGAACGTCAAAGAAAATCCTGCACAATGCTCAGCAGACAAACAAAAAAACAGTGAAACTGATATTTATTGTGTAACCTTGAAGAGTCTCAAAAGATCCAGTGATTTCAGTCATTAAAAGACTGCAGTGTACGGGTCAGACCTCAAGGGTGTAAATCTTCCTTGATAGAATGTGATATAAATTTTTCCACAAGACTCCAAAAATCCTGCCAGGACCAAAATGTAATAGCTTTTCAGGGTATGTTTCAATGTAGCGTGTGACTATTTAGCTACCTGCCTCTTCTCCACATCAGGAGTAGCTATGCAGTTCAATCTCAATCTGCTGCTCCCAACTTGGACGCTTCAGATTTCTGGTTTTCATATTCCCTTTTCTTTTCTTTAAACTAGGATACATTCTGTTGTATGTAAGAGTACGCTGAGGGAAAATAAAGTGCATGATTTGACCATCAGCATCAGGTATCAATATCTTCAACTGATACCCCTTTAAATTTTTTGAGATGCCCCTTGTCTGTGGTATTTTGCTGAGACCAAATATGTAAAAAATAAATTTATTAGGGCAGCTAACAAAATGTTTACATATTGTCTTATAATTTTATGAATGAATTTTATATTTAAAATGCTAATTGTCCTAAAAACATCTTCATTAATATTCATTTCAGGATATTTTCTATTAATCCTGTTAGTATTACATCCTCCCTGTATGCCTATAAGAACAGCAAATGCTCTTCTCAAAAATAATCACATACATCCAACTTTGTGAACATAATTTAATGGAGTTTGTAGATTTCCTGAAATCCACTAATGGATAGCAAATTTAAGAATTCCCAATGAAACAGCTGTGCCTAAATGTCGTAAACCTCTCACTGTCAGTTTGCAATGTAAGAAAAATAAATATAATTTGATATATTTGATAGAATAATGCTACTAAAGTTATTGTATTTTCTATTTCTATTTCATATATATGCATATATATGTAACAGAAATATATATTCTCACTCTATAGTCTCTATATCTATATCTATGTCTGTGGTCACTTAACAAAACTAATTAGTCCACCAGTGAATTAAGTTAAATCAACCAGCAAAAAGAGAATTAGCAACTAATCATTTTATTTCATTAACTTACTAAGCCTACCCATGACGTTTATTTAGAGAAGTCAATTTATATTTTTGCCAGATCACTGCCAAAATCATTCTAAGGATTTTGATCTCCTAATAAGGTGCTAAACTGGCCATGCTTACCTTCATCACCACTGTTAACAAACCTCTTGCTGAGTAATGTGCCATTAAATTACACTCTTCACAGACTGTATACTATATTTATTATATTAAAGTCTGGGTTTTAATGTGTCATTGACAGTTGCCTCTGATTCAATTTCTATCATGTTTGGGGAGTTAGAAATGGACAAAGAAAACTTAATTTTCACTCTCCAGAGTCTTCACATTCTTTTTAGCAGATAGGAGATAGATAGACAGGATCAGAAGGAATATAAATTCACATCCATGTGTGTAGAAGCAGTCATATCACAATCGACTACTACTTCAAACTATATGGCAGGCAGGTAAAGGAACAAGGGATATGAGATCAACAAAAAAATGGACAATTCTGAACAACAATCAAGAGCTTTTGAGCATCTGGGAAAACTCATTTGGAGAGAAACAATCTCAAAAGCACTTCACTTAATTTTATCTGAAATGATTCAAAGCTATAAATGTAATTGCTTAGATAACATATGTATTGGAACAGAATTGAAAACACACATGTGCACATAATAATAGAAATTAGGACATTAGAAATGGTGTGGAAAAATGTTATATTTTAATCAGGAACAGTGCTACCCAGGTACCATCTTCTGGGTGACATTGAGAGCAGACACTGAGAGTTGATACTGACTAATTTTTGAGGTCAAAAACCCTTCCTAGAATAGAATGAATTTTAATTTTTAAACTAGTCAAATGACTATTATATCATAGCTTAGCCCACATTACTGATTAAATACATTAATTCATTTTAATGAATTTGATTCATGACTAATTTGGCTTACAACCATAATCATGGAAAGAATTAAGCTGATGAACCCAGATACCACTGTGTGTTAATGGTAACACACATAGTTACATAGATATGAGTATGGACATACTTTTGATCATGGTACCTTCAATGATCTGTTAATTACACCTTTAAATGTGGCTACATAATGTTTTGTTTTCATTCAGATAGAACAAAGATTTCAAACTCAAAGACATCATGTTCTCAAACTGGGAAGATTTTATAAGTACTGCACACAATCTTTTACTTCTTCCTTTTTCTGAACTTCCAGAATAACTTACTAATGTTTTTGCCCTTGTAGGACTCATATGAATGCCACTTCCTGCTCTAAAAATCCGTTACTTTCTTTGCACTACCACCCACCAAAAGACAAAGCGAAGCCTGTCCAAGAACCTGAGGTAGGGCCCAAGAGAAGAGGTCCTGTGCTATGACTGTGCTTTTCCCATGACATAGCTTTAATACTTCTTTATTCCTTGCTGTAGTCAGGTCTGTATCCAAGGTATTTCATCATCACTAAAAACAAAAGTACTTCTAGCAAAGAGTTCGAAATACAGCTATCTACGTGTTCTCAAGAGAAGGGTTTGAAGAAAGTTATTTTTCACTATTAAACTTTTTGATATAATGTTCTATGCTGAAAAGCATTACTTACAGATCTAAAAAATCCTTTTAACATTACAAATGATAACACCAAAGTTGTACATTAGTAACACTATTACACTAAGCAAATTAATAAAGAAAGATTATAGCTAGGTGATTTTCTAAGTACTATCATGAAACACTCAGTTATTTTTCAAAAGTAACTTTCATTTTTTTCTTTCTGATGGTCATCAGATGTTTCATACTACTTAAGATTTATATTATACAAGATGAAGCAGTGTCTTTCTTACTGAATAGGAAGCAATGTATGTATTTTATCATTTTCTATTTAGAAATTCACCCTGCTCTGGTCTTCATTCAACAGAAGTAAATCATATAGGAATTTGACATACAAATTCGTTCATCAGAATATAAATTGCCTCATAAGTGCCCTCACTGCTCTCTTGATTGACAGCTCTATCAATGCAAGATGGGCAGGATTGGTGTTCATCAAATGTCAGGAAATTGAATGATATTTGATGAAGACTAGATTCTTTAATTTTGTTAAATTTCCCGAGTAGAGATCATATCTTATTCCTCTTTTCAGAAACCCATCTATGTGCTTTGCCCCCAGTATTTGTTTGAGTTTTCTTCTTAAAGAAAATTAATAAGATTAGCCATTTCAGGACATTTCCAATAAAATCAGTGTTATTTCAGCCTAAGGAAAAGCCAGTTACCTGGCTTTGATTGTAATATAAATATAGTCAAAGAATTTTTAAAAGTGAATTCTTCTAATAATAATATTAAAATGTCTATCATGTCACTTAACATTTATTTTACTACATAGAGTCATAGAACAGTTTGAAATAAGAAAGCATGTAATCAGTAATCTACTGATTATTAATAGAAACAAAATGATAAGTTTTAATCTTTACCCAAATTTACTGTTTATCATTTTCCCACTGGAGAACAGTAAGTATTATGAAAGCCTGATTAGATATTTTTTATCTCCCTCTAATCAATGCTTTCCCACTTGTTTACTGGTGGACTGCTGACTAAAACTAATTGACAAGTATTTCAATGAAAGACAATCTTTACAAACCCTAATACCTCTAAAACATCAAGAGTATGTGTTAAGAATATGTTCTCTGTGGACTTCAGATGTTCTAATTTGCTGTCAAAGTGTACACCAAGAAAATTTTTAAAGCAATTATCTTTAAATCAGTTTCTTAAACACACAAACATTACAGAGAATCATAGACATAAATTATGTGTAAATAAATTATTTAATGTAAATAAATCCAACAGGGAATTTTCAGGATTTGATAGGCTTACTCTGTTCTCCAAAGCTGTATAAACTCTGTATACTATGATAAAAAAAGATAATAAATTCATCTGTAGAAGTTTCCTTATTTTTATGCACCTTAATGAAAAAGTTTTGCTTTAAATTTGCCTTATTAAATGTGGTAGTTCCCGAAAGACGGCAGTTTAATCGATATTTGAGACACCTTCAAGAAAGCAGATGCGAACATACTGGACACCGTGCTTCTAGAAAAGTTCCCATGACTGAGTTCCTCACTCAAAAGAAAACAGGATATAAACTAGAAAAGAAATCAAATCCTGGAGTAAGGAAAATCTGAAATAAAAATTTCCTCATGTTCTCCACTACTCTACTTCCCTATGATAGATTATAAAAAACACCTAAAGAAAAAGAAATGTTCTATTTAAATTAGCATAAAAGAGAACACAATAAAAGCCTTAAAATATCCAAAATAAAATAACATCAAGGAGGTGACAAAAGAAGGAAAGCAATAAATAAGGTTTGTACAGAGACCTTATTATGTATTACCTTATTGATTATCACAGTTCTACAAAACTAGAAATTCTTCTGTCCTGAACAATGAATAAACTGTAGCTGTCAGAGATTTGCACAAAACTAGTAAATTAAAACCTAATCATTAAATGGAAGCACAGAGAATTGAATTTGGATTTCCTACCTTCAGATTTTAAGGGAAAGATCAAATTTGAAGTCTTGAAATTTCCAAAACTTCTCAACAAACAGTTTTACTTAAATTCAGTCATGTAATCTGCCACTATTAGAGTGCTGCACAAAAAATTTGCTAATAATTTACTTTTTAAATAATGTATGTAAGTGTTATCTCTATTTAATAATATTCCAAGTTGCATACTTAGTCACTTTTTATTAGAAGAAAAGAGAGCTATGCTGTTAGACTGCGAGGGTTTGCAGATAATCCAGACAACTCTTACCCTAAAGCATCTTTTACATGTACATGACAATTAGGTACAAGATGTTTCTTCTCATGTAGCCTAATATCCCTACTACAGTCAAGACTTTAAAAGTTGCAAAACTACCACAAAAATTGATGGTTGCTATACTTTTATTACAAATTGCAAATTATTAAAATAATAATACTCAAGGTTAGGAATGTCTCTCCTTGCTGCAGTTTACTTCATGTCTTTCGAAACCTGAACACGACCCTGAAAACATTTTCTCCAAAATTCATCTATAGAGGAGAAAAGTAAAAAATATGCAGGAATGTTTCTGAAATGGTGTTAATAAATATAGGTTAAATTCTTTTTGTGAAATATATGCTCTAGATTACTGAACTGTATATATTTACAGAGTACAATTGTTTCCCTTTGTGTAGTGTGATAAGCAGCTAAAACTGGTTACCATATTCATCACTTCAAATATTCACCATTTCTTTGTAGTGAGTACATTTAAAATCCTCTCCTTAAGTTTTTTAATTATATAAGCTAAATTACTATTAGCTAGCATCACTGTACTATAACTAAAATTTACTACTCCTGTGTAAGCTGTAACATTTTACCATTTTTACCCTCTATTTTCTCTATTTCATTCTTTTAGTCCTACCTATGGTAATTAATTCTAATCCTTATTTTTATTAGTTCTGTATCATTAGACTCTATATACAGGTGAAATCACACAATATGTGCTTCTCTGGGATTGGCTTTTCCAATAAATGGGCGGGAATCCCGACTGAACGTTTGTTGAATCGCTGAGATCAGCATGAGGTTCCTACACCTTGATACCAGAAATGAAAACTAATAATCAGCATATAGCATATTCATTACACTTTCTGTCTTCAGATGATATGTAAAATTTCTAATTTAATTCTTCAGAGACAAAGTTATTCAAGTCTTTTTATGAAAGATTCTTATTACCGACATTTTCTTTCCTGTCCATTACTATGAGATATCAAATATACCAAGTATCATTGAAATGTCACATCACCAAAAATTTTCATCACTACTAAATTTTGTCTCATGACAAAATAAGAAGTCAGGAGAATTCATTTTATGTTTTATACTAAAGAGAGCAATTTAAGAATTCATTTGCTTTTTATTTTCCTGGAGAATCACTACTTCCTCCCTTTTCCTGAAATAAGCATAATGTAATTTTACAAAAAGTTTTGGTAAAAAAATAAATTCTGAGATATTTTTCTTCTGTTAAAATCATTTTTATTAAGAAAGATACACTTTTTCTTGGCTGTGATGGAACATGCCTGTTAATACCAGCACTCTGGAGGCTGAGGCAAGAGGATCACCATGAGTTTGAGAGTAGAGTGGACTACGTAGTAAATTCAAGTACATTCAAGGACAGCCTGATACACATAGCAAGATGCTGTCTCAAAAAAAAATGATACACTGATTAGCATTTTTATATTAAATTTCCAGATATTTGAGTTAACATTTCCAATGTCCTTTATGAATGCTTTCAGAGATACATTGATCTCACATTTCAGAGTCTTGGCATCTCGGCTCAGCATTGAACAAAGGTAACAACAGGCAAATTTCAAGACAAACAATCCTTTTAAATCTATAATAAAATATTTGTAACATTATTGCATCCTTTGATTTTGACAGTAATATTTGTTTACTGTAAGAAAATTAGAAATTATAGAAAAACATATAAAATAGACTAACATACTACACTCTATGACACACTGTATGATACAAGTTTCAGTATTTCAGTGTACATCCTTCCAGGTTTGTATGCCGTACATTGGTACCTCGGTTCACAGATGCTTTTGTATTTGGCCAAATCATTTTTTTTTAAAACGGGAATCAAACTCAGGACCTCCTGCTTGCCAGTAGGCTCTGTGCGGCTTGGCTAAACCCCCAGCATCTGCTTTTCTTTGGGAACAGCAGTTCCCAAACAGAAAAGTTTGGCAAATCTTTTTGTCTGCTAACTCTACATTAACTGACAAACACGTGCATGACCGTCTTTCCCTCACAAACACAAATGTGCTCATCTTTTCCAGAATTGTGGAAAGCATTTAATTCATGAACAAGGCATCACTGTTTAGTATACATTTTAATATGGCCTGAAATTGTATACAGTTATTCG
Source organism: Dolichotis patagonum (assembly GCA_004027295.1). Taxonomy (NCBI): domain Eukaryota; kingdom Metazoa; phylum Chordata; class Mammalia; order Rodentia; family Caviidae; genus Dolichotis; species Dolichotis patagonum. The sequence continues at coordinate 84,998 of PVJX010004978.1, forward strand.
CTTTTGATCTTAGAACCCTCTTCACCATGCATGACACCAAAACTGACGGAAGTTTGTTTTTGTTATCACAAATGTTAAAAAACTCCAGTATTTTCTGTACTTTTACAATAAAAAGTAAAGAAAATGGGTAGAGAGAGGAATAGGAACAGAAAGAAATAGAGATTATCTCCTTCAGAGAAGGACCAGACATGATGCTAAGACTAAAGGAGGTGGAAAAGCCACCAGCACCTAAAATCAGCGACTGGCCTTTCAGGAGCGACACTGAGGAGTGAGACCCACAGCAGGGCCTCCGAGGATTAGTCTCTGTTTACTGAGGATGCGTAGTCCATGTCACTCTGAAGTATTTAGAATTAAACTCAAGTTTTTATTGTACTTCTGGAGGGCTCAAATTCAAATAAATTGGAGTCCTTCTACCACAGTGTTTATCATTCTGAAGTCCTATTTTCTCCAGGTTGTTAACTGAGCACACCTAGTGTTTTTGCTCACTCTCCATGCTTTCCTTCTAATTTTAATTTTTACTAGTATATGTTTCCAGTGCATAATGATTACAGGCATCGTGGTGAGTTGGTATACGTACATAATATATCTGAATTCTTTTTATGTCTCTTCCTACTCATCAATATATCCCTCCTTAGTTTTCTTTCAAACTGAAGAGTGCTCAGCAATATGTGTATATATATTTTAAGCTGTTTTTAAATTTTTAAAATGTATATATGATAAAAAATTTATATGCACAATCATATATTTTTCCAATGATTTATCAGAGCCATTTCCGAGAAATAAAATTCAGTGGATATTTTAGGTCTTTTGATTCCTGAGAACTAATCATCCTCCAGAAAGACTGCACATTCTTCTAGGACACAAGTGAGAGGTTTGATTCCCATGTCACACCAGTGCTCATTATCCTCTATTTTGCTCTTAATTTTCATACAGGACTGGGAAACAACAGAAGTGATAGATTTTTTTTAATTTAATTGATTGATAATAACACTGAACATCATGGGCTTATTGAGCATCATAGGAATTGATACTCGAATACTCTGTAGAGGCCAATAATTCTCATTACAAATCCAAGGATTATCCTTACTGTTTGCTTAAATTGTTTAAATAAAATCCTGGTTAAAATAGCAGGGTTAGAAGAATGTACCACGGGGCATGATAAAATCTAATAGAATGTTAACTCTTCCAGATGAATCACTATATTAAAAGTATTCTTTTCTTAAACATTAAATCAATTTTACCAGAATAATAAAAATGCTTTAAATGAATGTCTATAAAAATGAATAGCATAATAATCAGTATCCAAGTATATTCTTTTGAAGGTCAAATAATTAGGTTTTGAAAAGAAACTGCGTTTCCCATAGGGTCTCAAAAAATGTTTCCAATGTACCTTTTTAACAGTTTTATTTTATACATTTTAAATACCCTTATTTTTAAATATAGCCATTACATAAAGTTAATACATTTTAAAAACCATCCAATTTAGCCTTCTTTCAGAAGTGTCAAGCTTCATACATGCTTGGCACTGTTGCAAATGGCAACGTTGAAAATACTATGTATGTATAATGCCGTATCTTTGAGAATATCATTATTTGGACAACTGGAGAGAAAACACTATACTTTCATAGCTCCAAAGCCATGTTTGTTGTATTCCACTGTAATTAGAAGACCTGATAGTCACACATTGTTACGGTTAACTCCAGCATACTCCCCAAAAGCCTCCTGCGTTCAGAGGTGGAGGTTTCATGAAGGTGAGTAGGTAATGCAAGCCGAATGCTCCTCAGGGGACTCGCAGAATTGTAGCGTGTTTTGGGGGTGCGGTTGGAAAAGGAGAGTCACTAGGAGTGTGGCCTGGGGGGCTGCATCTCCCAGCCTTGCCTCTGTTTCCAGGCTGGCGTGACATGGGGAGTTTTGCACTCACCGTGCTCCTCTGTGCGCTGTTTTTCCCTGAGTCTGTAGACCACGGGCTGTCACAGTGAGCCAAATTACAGCTTTCTTCCTTTAAATGACAGGTGTCAATATTGTGTCTCAGCAAGGAAAAAGTGACTAAGGCATACATATATAAACTTCTAGGAACTACAATAGTATATATATTTTACCAAAAAAAAAAAAAGCTTCTCCTGTAAGTGCAGTTATCCAGTTGCACTGTTCTTCTTCCTGTCACTGTATAGTAACCTCATTTAAATTCCATACAGCACAAACTTGTTATTTCCAAAATGAACTCATAATCTCCTTATTGCCTCTTCTCTACACAAACACATAAACTTGTTCTTGTTCCATTATTGTTGCCTATTACAAACAATAAACTCATCCTAGACTTTCAAACTCCCAACACTGAACCAGACACCAAGTCCTATTGATTCTGCTCCCTAAATATCCTCGGAACCCATTTTCCCAGCAATCTCTTTGAAGAGCCCTTAATTTAGATCTTGATAAACAAAATGACATTCTAAGGCTTTTCTCTGCTTCTAATCTTGTGGCCTAAACTCCAACCCTCCCCTAATCGATTCTCCTTGAAGGTATCAGAAGAATCATTCCAAAATTCAGATCTAAGTATATAACTAACCTCATAAAAACCTGACCATAGACTTTCAAAACTCCTAAGTGTCACACACAAGTCTCCATATATTCTGATGTTGCCTGCACAGTAGCTTCTCGGCTTCCAGCATCGCGCACACATCATGTCAGTCAGCAGCTGAGGATGGCTTGTTGTGCTTTGGTTTTACCACAGTATTTATTCTGCCCATTTCTCTGAATACTTCATTCCCTTCTTCTCACACTGTTCTTCTGACCTACTTGCCCAGACAATGTATAACCTTGAAGAAAATTCAGGTTCATCTTTGGCGAACATGTCTTTCCTAAAAAATAAATCCATGATTTCATAGAAAATCATCAATTTATTCTACTCCCTTTATGCAGGTGAGAGCTAATTGACACAAAATCCTCCTTCTTCTGTACATGTCTCCAGCCCAATCACTCTGCCTGGTCACAGTAAGCTTCCAAAAATAACTGTGTAAGATAAGAATCCCCTATCAGGCATTTTAAGAAGGTTCTGACTTTCCCTTAGCAAAGATGCCTTGGAAAATGCACTATATGATGAAATCTGCCTAGAACAACTCAATTCTATTGGATATGCATTTAGTTAACAAATTTGCTAACAACCAACTGTTCAAGGGCAGGCCCACTTTGATTTCCTACCTGTAACCTCTATTAACTCCTCAGTATCATCTTCAAGTAAACACAGATTAAAGAAAAGCATTATGCTCTCTGGAAAATATAGCTATTGGAATTTCCTATAGGTCTTTCGTATTTCCCCAAATTTTGCTAGGAGAGGCACTGATGATCTTTGCTCCAAATTTCTGGAAAGATGTTTGTGTAGCAAATAGCCTTGGAAGAAAAACACAGCATCTCCCCTTGGAAGAAAAACACAGTATCTCCCAAAGTTTGTCTACTGCCCTGTTTAATAAAGAAAATGTTTTCCTGCCAGAGAGGGCAGGTTTGCTTGCAGTCTACAATAAATACATAACTAAACTCCCTCAACTTGCTTTTCCTCAGCTGTGATGAAACCCACAGTGTGTATAACATCTTTTTTTCCCATTTCCAATCTCCTCATAGAATTGAGGGACAAAGGAAAGTGACATAAATATTTATATCATGTAGCTTGCTATATAGTGGATAATAAATCTCTCCATCTTGTTGCAAGTATCTTATTGCTTCTTCTAGGGTTCATCCAGCTGCAGCATGTTAACTCCTTAGCTTGCAAGTAGATTATATTCACAAGTGTACCACAGTTCCTCAAAATAGCTTTAATATAAGCTATGTCATGGCACATGCCAGTAACCCCAGAATTTTGGGAAGCTGAGGCTGGAAGATCACAAGTTCAAACCCAGCAGTGTTTTACTTTAACACCCCAAATATCCCAACAGAAAATAACCATGATAAAACTATTTCTCCTTATGAAAATAGTGTTCTTGCTCTACTGTCTCTTTTTAAACAAGCCACGCTTGTTACCCTTGACCGAACCCAAGTTGTTCACATTTATCTTGAATTTTTCAGTTGCAGAACGACATCCTTTGGTTTGTCTTCCCCAAAATATTATGAAATCTGGAAGAAAACATGATTGAAAGAAATATGCAAAGTACATTTCAAAATTCAGAAAGTGGTTAAGGGACTAGAACCTATGCATCTTCAGGATGCTGGTAGTAAAATAAAATTGGGTAAAAGAATATTAACATTTAATCTAGCCCAAGCGTACAAAATCCACTATCACCTTAATAAATGTCATTGAAGTGACAACTGCCACAGATGGACTCCTCGGGTAGAGATAGCCCAAGCAATCAATCATGCATAGCCTAGTGCTATTTACCTTCAGGTTACCATAACTTATCTGTGCCAC